>PVKP010009993.1:0-24157 GCA_004027715.1 Plecturocebus donacophilus | reverse complement strand
TAGCTGGCTGTTTTGTCCATTAGTTGATGCAGTTTCTTCATTGTGTTGATGCAGTTTCTTCATTGTGTTGATGCTCTTTAGCGTTTGGTAAGTTTTTGGAGTGGCTGGTACTGGTTGTTTCTTTCTATATTTAGTGCCTCTTTTAGGAGCTCTTGTAAAGCAGGCCTGGTGATGATGAAATCTCTGAGTACTTGCTTGTTTGTAAAGGATTTTATTTTTCCTTCACTTATAAAGCTTAGTTTGGCTGGATATGAAATTCTGGGTTGAAAGTGCTTTTCTTTAAGGATGTTGAATATTGGCCCCAACTCTCTTCTGGCTTGTAGGGTTTCTGCTGAGAGATCTGCTGTGAGTCTGATGGGCTTCCCTTTGTGGGTAACCCGATCTTTCTCTCTAGCTGCTCTTAGTATTTTCTCCTTGATTTCAACTCTGATCAATCTGACAATTATGTGCCTTGGGGTTGCTCTTCTTGAGGAATATCTTTGTGGTGTTCTCTGTATTTCCTGGACTTGAATATTGGCCTGCCTTGCTAGGTTGGGGAAGTTTTCCTGGATAATATCCTGAAGAGTATTTCCCAGCTCGGATTCATTCTCTCTGTCACATTCAGGTACAACTATCAAATGTAGATTAGGTCTTATCACGTAGTCCCATATTTCTTGAAGACTTTGTTCATTCCTTTTTACCCTTTTTTTCTCTAATCTTGCCTTCTCGTTTTATTTCATTGAGTTGATCTTCAACCTCTGATATTCTTTCTTCTGTTGAAACTTGTGCATGCTTCACGAAGTTCTTGTGTTGTGTTTTTCAGCTCCATCAATTCATTTATATTCCTCTCTAAGTTGTTTATTCTCGTTAGCATTTCATCAGATCTTTTCTCAAGGTTCTTAGTTTCTTTGCATTGGGTTAGAACATGTTCTTTTAGCTCAGAGAAATTTCTTATTAACCACCTTCTGAAGCCTGATTCTGTCAAATTTTCGCACTGATTCTCCATCCAGCCTTGTTCCCTTGCTGGTGAGGAGTTGTGATCCCTTGTAGGAGGAGAGGTGTTCTGGTTTCAGGTGTGTTCCTCCCTTTTGCACTGGTTTCTTGCCATCTTTGTGGATTTATCCACCTGTCATCTTTGTAGTTGTTGACTTTCAGATTGGATCTCTGAGTGGACGTCCACTTTGTTGATGATGAAGTTCTTTCTTTCTGTTTCTTAGTTTTCCTTCTAACATTCAGGCCTCTCTGCTGTAGGACTGCTGAGGTCCACTCCAGGGCCTGCTTGCCTGTGGATCACCTGCAGCTGCTGCAGAATGGTCAGGGTTGCTGCCAGTTTCTTCTTCTGCTATCTTTGTCCCAGAAGGATACACACCAGATGTCATTCTGAGCTCTCCTTTATGAAGTGACACTTTGGATATACAGGGATTAGGGAGCTGCTTGAGGAGACAGTCTGTCCTTTATAGGAGCTCACATGCTGAGCTGTGAGCTGCGTTGTTCATTCAGAGCTGCTGGGCAGGTACATTTAAGTCTGCAACAGCAGAACTCATAACCCCTTTTTTTTTTCCCAGGTGCTCTGTCCTGGGGATTTAGGACTTTATGAGTTTCTATTGTCCTGCTGCCTTTTTTCAGGGCTGCCCTAACCTCCCAGGGGGCAGCCTAGTCACTATCTGCCTACCGAGGCTTTGCTGAGCAGCTGTGGGCTCCACTTAGCTGCCCTGTGAACTTCCCTGCAGTCTGGTTTATATGGATATAGTTAGAACTGCCTCAGCAATGGCGGTCCGCCTCTATAATGGCAGACTCTGTAATGGCAGGCTGCCTAGGCAATGGCGGGCTGCCTCAGCAATGGCAGACTACCTCTGTAGTGGTGGACTGACTTGGAAATGGTGGACGCCCCTCCCCCCACAGAGCTGGACCATCCCGGGTTCAGCTGTGCTTGCTGTGAAACTCTCAATCCAGAGCATTTCAGATTGCTCTTTTTTTGTGGGGGTGGGACCAGCCGAGCCTGATCACCTGGCTCCCTGCCTCAGAGCAAAAGTTCAACTGTCTCCCAAGTGTTCCAGTCACCGTTGAAAAGGCACCGGGATCTGTGCGATTTCCCGTGTAGTGACCCACGGTACCTGCACCCGCTGAAAGAGCCATGCTGAGATACATTGTGCTTTTTTGCCTGGGACTCTCCTGGCCTGGCTCCCTGTTTCAGTCCCCTTTTCTATCAGTTAAATGGGCAACTCTGTCTTCCCAGAGCTCCAATCGCCAGCTAAAACGGTGCCCACAGAGAACTGTCGCACCGGGGCACTGGCCAAGACAGCCGTGTAGGCCGAAACAGCCACGCCAGGGTGCCGGCTGGAACAGCCGCGCAGGCCAAAATAGCCATGCTGGCAACCCATGGGGCTCCTCCATGTGGGAATCTCCTTGTCTGTGGGCAATAAAAATCCATCTGGAAATGCAGCATCCACTCACCCTCTGCGCTTTTGCTGGGAGCTGCAATTCTGAGCTGCTCCTAATCGGCCACCTTGGATCTGAACCCCCTAAATTCTTAATTTTAATGGAGACAAGCCTGTCAATGTTTTCATATTTGTATATTATTTGATGACTCACTTCCTAACTCAAAGTCATAAAAATATTATGTTATTTTATATAATATTTACCATTTTATTTTTATTATTATTTTAATTTTTCAATTTTTATTTTAAACTCCACAGTACCTGTACAGGATATACAGGTTTGTTACATTGGTAAACATACGCCATGGTGGTTTGCTGCACATATCAACCCATCACTTAGGTATTAAGCCCAGCATTCATTAGCTATTTTTCTTAATGTTCTCCCTCTCCCAACCCTACCCTCTGACAGAACCCCATGTTTTTCCCTTCTCTCCCTAAACTTCCCAACCCCTCGCTGTCCCTCCCTTAGCCCCCTGCCAACAGACCCTAGTGTGTGATGTTCCCCTCCCTGTGCTCATTGTTCAGCACCTGCCTATGAGTGAGAGCGTGCGGTATTTGGTTTTCCAAACAGGTAATTTCTTTTAAATTTCTACTTTGTTGGGAAAAAGTCGTTCTTAAAATCCTTTTTTAGATGTTTATAGTATATATAGAAACTGTAATGATGTCCTTATTTTTATACCTCATATTATCTATTTATTCTCTTTGGTTGTTACTTCTGTCTTAAAGAGTCCATGAAATTTATTATTATGAAAAATAAACTTTTATTCTTTATTTCCTTTTAGTTTTGAGAATTTTCTATGTTATTTAGTTTTTAATAAATTTGTGCAACTATTTTTATCACCTTTTTCTGCATTCAGATTCAGTATTCTCTTTTACTTCTAACTTCTTGAGAGTAGATATTTTAATTCATTTATGTTTCCTCCAGTCTTCCTATAAACATATGCATTTAAATTATTAAACTTCATTTAATTATAGCTTATAGCTTTCTCTATCTGGTAATTTTACTGGCCCTCCTGTGAATTTCATTCAATTGACATTTGTTTCTCTTGTTTCTCAGTTACACCTTTTGCCTTTTGTGTGTATGGTTATTTTTGAGTAAAATAAATTGTATTGACTACTATACATTTTATTTTGATGACTGCACAAATATTTTGAAACTATGAAATATTTTGTTATATTCCTGCAGAGGGGATTCACCTTTGGTTCTTGCACACAGTAAGCTTTAATTAAAAACGTTATTTAATTTCACTTAGAAATTTTTTAAACCAACAATTTTATCCCAATGAATATTGTTTAGTTTTCTTTTTTCAAGTTGTCTTTCTTTTTACAGTGAGTTGTTATAGGAGCCCTATTCAAGCGTTGGGACATGAAAACATATTTTTACCCTAGTTTCATGAGTTTTTCAATATTCTATCAAGAAACAATCTTGGCTTCTAAGGGCACTTGCATATTATCCAATATTGGCAGTTAGTGCTAAACTAAAAGCAATTTCTAGTGTCAGGCTGACTTCTTAAGGCTCTGTTTATATCACAAACCTTAGCCATACAAACCTTTTTTTGTGGTGGTGGCTCACTGAAGTTTACAAGATGATCTTTATATTTTTAAAAAGCTTTTCAAGTTGTTTTCAACTAGAACCTATTGTGAAATAGTCTGAATCACCAAGTGTACCATTGCCAAAAGTATTATGCATTGTATTTTATTTTCCCTTTATTTCTGTATTTCCATGTGGGGTTATTTCAATTACCTGGAGTACCACCTTTATTAATAGTTTTTGTTCAGGCCTACTTTTGACACATTATTTTAGTTTTAGTATATTCAGAAAACATTTTTTAATAGTATATTCAGAAAACACTTGTTTCTGAAGAAGTTTTTTGTGCATTGAATTCTACGTTTGCAGTTGTTTTCTTTAAATATTGTATTCTGGCTTCTATCGCTACTTTTAAAAAAGGGGACTGTCAATCTAATTGTTACTTCCTTGAAGAAAATATCTCATCACTTTTAGAATAATCTCAGCCATTTTATCTTTAACAATTATTTCTGCTATTTATACTCCTTTCCATTGGGGCTTGAATTTAATATGTGTTAGTCCTTCTCACTGTCTCTTTAAATCTTTGATACTTCAGGTGTGTTTCACCGTATTATTTTTCTGTGATTAATTTGACATTTGTATTGTAAACTATTTTTCACTATAATAATTCTCTTTTCAACTCTGTCATTAAAAACATTAATTGATATCAAATTTTGGCTTATTTTATTCAAGAATAAAATATTTTAAACATTTTAAAGACAATATTATTATGCTAACTAAATTTTTGAGGTCACCTTTGATTCTGTATTTTATATAATTTCGACTGGTCATTGTTTATGTGGTCTTGTCCCTTCTTTTTCTCATTCTTTTTTATTGTGAGATGGGTCGTCTACCATAAAATTCCATAGAAATAACTTAAGGCATATGACATGTATCTCCAGGTCAGATTTTTATTTAGGCTCAAGTGACTTCAATACAGAGATTGTTATAAATTGAAGTTAAGCTACAGTTTCCTATGAACATCTGAAGTACCTCTGATTTTTCATTACTTCCACTATGCAATCTTCCAGTCTCTTCTTTGGTCTGATTTTTTTGGTCATGTCACTCTAGTCCCACAAGACTGTCAGAAGTTTAATATAGCCTTTATGCTTCTAGGTTGTCCGGATCGAATGGGCAAAGCCCCAGATTGATTAACAGTAGCTCTAAATGCTAGGCTTAATAATATCAGCCTTTGCCTTAAATTGGTTTCAGTAAATTTTTATCAGACAGATGATCAAATGTACATAGTAGCCATTATTCGAAATGGAATTCTTCTTGACTGATTTTTTAAAATTCTATACATTTTTTCAATTTTATAATTTCTTTGTTAATTCAAACACATCTTACTGGGTAGCATTATTTACTTAGTTGTAGACAGATTTTAGGAATTTAGAAATGAAATGCAGGATTTCTTTCTCTAAAATTTTAGAGCTTATTGTTATTGAGTAATTTTACAGAGAGTTACTATATATTTTGATAAGTATTATGCAAATGAAGATGCCAAAGAGTAAAAAAGAATTATGAAAATATTCTAAGTTATCCAGGTGCTGTTAGAGAATTCTTCCCCAAGGAGTTAATTAGAATTGATACTTGAATGAGTAGGAGCTAGTCAGGTAAAGAAAAGTGAGTGAGAGTTCATGTGTGAGCATGGACCCTGAAGCAGGAAAGAACAAGATTAGATACTAAGTTAAATCAAATGATAATCTGTGTTTGTGAGGTGGACTGAAGAGAGACAGAAGCCACATCTCTAGGGACGCTTGTAACATATAAAATTTAGATTTCTGTCATTAACACAATGTGGAAGTATTAAGTACTTTAGACAAGAAATGACAAGATTTGATTTTTATTTGAGAGAATAAATCCAGGAAACAAATTAGTATGTATGAAATTAATGAATGGTAGTGACTCAGATGATAACCATTGATGTTGTGTGATATTAAGAGATGAAATGAAGAAAAATTTGTAATATACTGGAAAAAGAAAAATTGAAAAAGATGTCAGGAATGACTGGAGTTTTTCTGGGGTGAATGACACATTATATATAATTAAATAGAATGGGAGATTTAGTAGGAGAAATCAGTTTGGAAAGTGCAGGGAAAGATTTTCATTTCAAATGAATTATTGTTTAGTTTTGAGCTCAGAAAATCCTTGTTTTGAATCATCTGGCATAGTAATTCAGAAAGAAAGCCCAACTGGTCTTAAATGAATATTAATATAAAATTACAAGAAGGACTCACTGTGTAGCAGAGGAAACAATTAGCCCAATTCCAAACCAGCCTAGTTTATAATTTGCTATTTAGACACGCATCTAAATTAACAAATGTCTATGTAGAGAGACATCAGGCTTTCCTTTCTTTTCCTGTTTTCTTTCCTCTATTCCATCCCTCCTTCCCTTTTTTCTTATTTTCTTTTTCCTAAGTCATCAGAATCACGAAAGCCAAACAAATACTACACAATGGAAACTATTACATTATATGATCTTATTTGAATGGGCTTCATGAATATATATATATATATATATTGTACTAAGGATATTCTTTGTTTTGGAAGTCTTTTTTAGAATAAACGTCTGCATAAACTTAGGCACAATGTACATATTAAATTGCATGATGTTAAATTATACATTTTCTTCATTCCTCAGGTTAAAAAAATTCTATATGAAGCATTCAGTTAATATTAAACTCTCAAATAGTGTCTTGAGAGATAACTGTTGTTGAATAATCCTTGTCTTAAGTAAAAATTTGATTTATATTATCAAATCTGTTTTATCTAGATATCCCAATCACATTTATGATGCAGTTTGGGTTGCAGTGTTGACACTGACCTAAAGGCACCAAAATGAACAATGCCTTTCGAAATAAGTGCAAATGAGAATAGTTACAGATTCAAACGTGATAATTCAGTAGTACTATGAAGCAAATGATTCTAGATTGATATCAGATGTGAAGAAAAACACTCACTGTATACTGTCCTAAGAATTAAAAAAAGAAAAATAGGCAACATCTAAATTGGATAAATATTTTAATTCCTGTGATCATTTTTCTTCAGTATTTGTAACACAAAGCCTTCACAGGCTTTATAAATGTCTGAAGGGCTTTTTGAAGACAATGTTAATAAATTCACTTTAGGAAAATTTCAAGACAAATTTGAATTCTGTGGTTATGATGTTATTATTTTCCAGTATTCTAATGCACATATGTAGCACTGCTATCATAAATGTGTATCAACACTGACTTCATAGACATTGTATACTTTCAGATGTGTTACCCCAAAAAGAATACAAACTCACTTTTGTAGCATTTTTTTCAAAAATATATAGTTTGGCTCTAATATTGTTGAAACATCAAACAGGGGAGCACTATCCTTTCAAAAAAAAAAAAAAAGAAAAAGATATGTACATATTCCATATTTAAAAGGCAAATTTTTTGACTAAAATATGAAAAATACTTGACCAGATACCATATTTCATATGGAGGAAAAATGACAAAGAAGTATTGGGGAAATAAAATGTATTTAACTTAGTCTAAAATGGTACAGAGATATAGAGAGATAGATGGAGCTAGAGTAGAAACAGAGATATGATTTATGCAAATTATTTTTATGTAGATGAGAGAGAAGAATGATAAATAAAATAACAATAGGTGAATCTGTGTTTAGGTACAGAAACATATATTCCTTTTTTGCAACTGTTTTTATTATTTCAACATTTTAAAAAGTTCAAAAAATGATCTGCAGGCCTGGCACAGAGGCTCAGGCCTGTAATCCCAACACTTTCAGAGGCTGAGGTCAGGAGTTCAAGACCAGTCTGGACTGCATGGTGAAACCCCATCTCTACTAAAAATACAAAAAATTAGCTGGGCATGGTGGCACACACCTATAATCTCAGGTACTCGGGAGGCTAAAGCAGGAGAACTGCTTGAACCCAGGAATAGGAGGTTGCAGTGAGCCAAGATCACACCACAGCACTCCAGCCTGGGCAACAGAGCGAGACTCCATCTTTGAAAGTGATCTGCAGAGAAGTAAAGGTACATGCCGTCCTTGTAATAATCAGTATAACCAAGAGACAAAACTAAAAAGAAAATTTTAAGTAAGAAGATGAGTTGGGAGGCTGATGTCATTGATTTAAATCCATATCTATTCTAGCAGGAGGTTGAGAAGGAAAAAAAAGAAAACTCTAAGCTCTAAACTCTAATGAAGCAAAACCAAATCACATCACCATATTTCGGGGTATCAGTGTTTGCTGCCAAAGGATACAGTTATAGAGTTAAGCTTTCCCTCTCTTTCAGAAGCAGCAGTAGGAGCAGGAAAGATTTAGACAAGGCACTATTGTGTTTCACTGAATTATTGTTATAAATCTAAATATATACACATTTACTTAAAAGCAATCAAAATGTTCTGAAAGATGGTGGTGGCCATGGAGACAGAGATGTTAATTACTTGAAATATATTTGGGAAACTACATTGATAGAAATTGTTTTTCAGATTGGGAGCAATGAGCGAAGCAAAATCAGGTCTCTAACTAGGGAAGCTGTGCAGACATTTCTTTTAGGAAGTTAGTAATATAGTTTGGAAATTTTTCATGCCCAAATCTCATGTTTAATTGTAATTTTCAATGCTGGAAGTAGGGTCTGTTGGATGGTATATGGATAATGGAGGTGTATCCCTTATGGCTTAGTGCATCTTCATGATGGTGAGTTCTCATGAGATCTGGTCATTTAAAAGTTTGTGGCCCCTCCCCACCCAACTTTCTCATTCCTGCTTTTGCCATATGGTGTTCCTCCTCTCCATTTACCTTCTACCATGATTGTAAGCTTTCTGAGGCTTCCCCAGAAGCAGATGTTGGCATTATGCTTCCTGTACAGCCCGCAGAACAATGAGCCAATTAAACCTCTTTTCTGGTAAATTATCTAGCCTTAGGAATTTCTTTAGAGCAATGCAAGAATGGCCTAATATAGACTATTGCTGTTGATGAATGGGGTATTACTATAAAGATATCTGAAAATGTGGAAAAGACTTTGGAACTGAGTGATGGACAGATGTTGGAAGAGTTTGGAGCTCTCAGAAGAAGACAGAAAGATGAGGAAAAGTTTAGCACTCCTTAGAGAATGGTTAAATTGTTGTGATCAAAATGCTGAGAATAATATGGACAAGTGAAGTCTAGGCCAAAGACGTCTCAGATGGAAATGAGAAAATTATTGGGAACTAAAGCAAAGGTAACACATGTAATGTTTTAGCCAAGAGCTTGGCTGCATTCTGTTGTTGCCGTTGGGATCTCTGGACGTTTTAACTTAAAGTAAAAGAGTAATGATTTAGGTTATCTAGCAGAAGAAATTTCTAAGCAGCAAAACATTCTAATTTGACCTGGCTGCTTCTAACAACCCATACTCAGATCTGGGAGTTAAAAAAAATGGTGTAAACCTGGAATTCATATTTTAAAAAGAAGCAAAGCATTAAAAATTTGGAAAATTTGCCATCTGGCCATGTGGCAAAGAAAGAAAAATCTTTTTCAGGGGAGGAATTCAAACAGGCTGTGGCGCAACCACTGTTAAGAGATTTGTATAAATAAAAAGGAGCCAAGTGTTAATATCCAAGACAATAAACGAAAGGTCTGAAATGCTTTTTACAGACCTTTGGGGCAGCCCAGAGGCCTAGAAGGAAATAATCGTTTTGTGCGCCCCTCACAGGTCCTCTCTGCCCTCTTCAGCCTTGGAACACTGTTCCTTGCTTCCTGGTAGCTTCACGGCCAGCCTAGGCTCAAATGGGAACAGGTGCAGCTTAGGACACCACTTTGGAGAATGCAAGACATAGCCTTGGTTACTTCCACACGTTGTGCACAGAATGCAAGAGTGAAGAATGCTTGATAGACTCTGCCTAGATTTCAGAAGATTTATGAGAAAGTACAGATGCCCAGGCAAAAGCCTGCTGCAGGATTAGAGCCTACGCAGAGACCCTCTTCTAGGGCAGTTCCAAGGGAGAATAAGGGATTGGAAGCCCCACACAGAGTCCCCAATGAGGCACTGAATAGTGGAACTGTAAAAAGGGGGTCATCATTTTCCAGACCCCAGGAGCTTACATCCTGCATCTGGAAAAGCCACAGGCACTCAACAACCTGTGAGATCAGCCTATGGTGTTGAACCCTGCAAAGCTACAGGGACAGAGTTGCCTGGGGAGCCCATTCCTTGCAACAGTGTGCTCTAGGTGCAGGATGAAATCAGAGATTATTTTGAAGATTTTAGATTTAATGAGCAGATCTTCCCTGCTGGGTTTTGACTTTGCATGTGGCCTGTAGCCCCTTTCTTTTGGCCAGTTTCACCCTTTTAGAACAGCAGTGTTTACTCAATGTCTATACCTCCATTGCATCACTAAATTGTTTTTGATTTTACAGGCTCATATGTGGAAGTGAACTTACTTGTCTCATATGAGACTTTGGACTTTTAAGTTAAAGCTGGAAGTAGTCAAGACTCTGGAGCACTGTTGGGAAGGCATGATTGTACTTTGCAATATCAGAGGCATGTAATATTCCGGAGGGGCCAAGAGCAGAGTGATATAGTGTAAATATGTCTACTCACCCAAATCTCATGTTGAATGGTAAACCCAATGCTGGAGATGCCATCTGCTGGGAGGTGTTTGGATCATAAGGGTAGATACCTCATGGCTTGGTTCTGTCTTCGAGATAATGAGTTGAGAGATCTAATCATTTAAAAATGTATGGCACATTCTCACCCACTCTCCTTCTCTTGCTTCTGCTTTTGCCATGTGATGTGCCTAATCCCCCTTTGGCTTCCACCATGACTGTACACTTCCTGAGGACTCCCCAGAAGCAGATGTTGGCATTAAGCTCCCCGTAGAGCCCGCAGAACTATGAGACAATTAAACCTCTTTTTTAATAAATAACAGCCTAATACATTTAGGTACATGGATCTGGAGCTCAAATGAAATATCTGATTAGAAAAGTAGATTGTGGAATCAGCAGCATCAAGGTATGTTTACATAGGGAGCATGTAGTGTGAGAAGCATGTAGTGCTTAATATTATCCTTGGAGTTAGGCTTTCTGGAATTGAACTTTGGTCCCCTCATCCTAGATGAATGTCCTTGGTAAAGTCATTTAACAGCTTTTTATCTCTCTTATGTGTAAATGGCAACTAACCATAGTCTCTACCTTTTGCAATTATTGTGGATAGTTGATATATAAAGCAGTAGAAAGTTTCAGTTTTTTTCTTTTCCCAGGTGACATTTTAAATTTATCCTTTAATTTTAATTTTTAATTGAAAATTAATAATTGTATATAGGTATAGAATAAAATGTGATGCTTTGATATATTTTACAATGTGGAATAATGATTTAATCAGGCTAATTAACAAATCCATCACCTCATATACTTATTTTGGTGAGATGAAAACATCTAAAATCTATTCTTTTAGCAATTTTGAAATTGAAAATACATGATTATTGTTAATCAATACTTTGTGCAATAGATCATTAAAGCTTATTTCTCCTAACTGAAACTCTGTAACCTTTTATCAGCATCTCCTTTTTTCCTGTCCATCCCCCATTCTCCTATGAATCAAACAATTTTAGATTCCAGATGTAAGTGAGATCATGTGGTGTTTGTCTTTCTGTACTTGGCCTATTTAACTTAGCAGAATGTCCTCCAGGTTCAGCTATGCTGTCACAAATAATATTTTTCTCTTTTTAAGGGCCAAATAATATTTAATTGTATAAATATAATGTATTTTCCTTATCCATTCAACTAATGATGGATACATAGATTGCTTCTATATCCTAGCTATTGTGAACAATACTGCAGTGAACATGGGAGGGCAGCTATCTCTTTGGCATACTAATTTAAATTCCTTTGGATAAACACAAAAATTGAGTTGCTGAATCATATGATAATCGTTTTTTTAGCTGTCCAAGAAATACTTATACCGTTTTCATTAATAACTAGATACATTCCCATCAACAGTAAACCTGAGTACCCTCTTCTCCAGCTCTTCCCAACACTTGTTATTTTTTGTCTTTTGATAATAGCCATTCTAACAGGTGTGAGGTGATATGACATCATGTTTTAAATTTTCATTTCTCCAAAGATTAATGGTGAAGCCTTATAAATATGTATCTTTTTATATTTAAATGGATACATGTGGGGGAAGCCACATATATACAAACACATATATATTCATTTGTATATAAATGTTTATATATACCAAAATATACAAAAATGGATATCCATTTATATATATTTAAATGGATATATATATACGATATTATAAATATGTAAATAGATAATATCTGTTGGTCATTTGTATTGCATTTAAGAAGTGTCTTTTCAGCTCGTTTGCACATTTTTAAAATTTGGTTCTTGTTTTCCTGCTAATGAGTTGTTTGTGTTTCTTATGCATCTTGGATAATAATCATTTATCAGATACAAAGTTTGCAAATATTTTCTCCCATTCTGTAAATTATCTTTTCATTCTGTTTATTGTGTCCTTTGCTGTGCAGATGCTTCCTAGTTTGATGTAATCCCATTTATTTGTTTGCTTTTTTTGTCTATGCTCTTGGGGTTTTATCCAAGAAATCTTTGCTCACAGCAATATCATGAAGAGGCTCTCTTATGTTTTATTACAGTAGTTTTACAGTTTCACATCTTACATTTACGTCTAAAATCGAATCCATTATGAGTTGATATCTGTATATGGTGTAGATAAAACTCCAGTTTTTTCATCTACCTGTTGCTATCCATTTGTCCCAACATTTTTTGATGAAGAAAATATTCCTTCTCCATTGGATATTACTGGCAGCTTTGTGAAAGAACAGTTGACCCTAAATATGTAGGTTTATTTCTGGGCTCTCTATCCTGTTCCACTGGACAATGTGTCTGTTTTAGTTCAGTACCATATAACTTGATTATTGTTGCTTTGTAGTTTATTTTAAAATAAGATAATATGACACTTCTGGCTTTGTTATTATTGCTCAAGATCACTTCAGCTATTTGAGGTCTTTTGTGATTTTTATACAAATTTTGGAATAGTATTTTCTATTTCCATGAAAAATATGACATTGAAATTTTGACAGGAATTACACTGAATCCATAAATCACTGTGGATAGTACAGACTTTTTAACAATATTAATTCTTCTCATCCATGAATATAAAATATCTTCCATTTATTTGTGTCAACTACAATTTCTTTCATCAATGTTTTACAGTTTTCAGTATATGTACCTTTCACCTACTTGGTTAAATTTGCTCCTAAGAATTTTATTTATGTTAATATCTATGCTATCTTAATGGATTTCTTAACTTTTTAAGATTGTTTGTTATTAGTGTAGTAAAAATGCTGAATTCCACATATTGATTTTGTACCCTGAAACTTTACTGAATATTTATTAGAATAGTTTTGTTGGCATCCGTAGAGGTTTAGATACACACAATCATATCATCACCATGTATTTCACTTCTTTCTTTCCCTTTTATCATGAAAACAAAAAAACAAAAAACAAACAAACAAAAACAACTCTTGTCTTACTGCTCTGGCTAGAACTCCCAGGACTATAGTAAATAGAATTGGCTAGCTTAAGCATCCTCATCTTGTTCCAGATCTTAGAGAAAAAGCTTTTCAACATTTGTTTAATTGCTACGATGCTAGCTGAGGGTTTATTACATGTGTTATTTATTGTGTTGAAGTACATTTTTTATCCCTAATTTGTTCGGAGATTTTATCAGGAAGGGATGCTGAATTTAGTCAAATGCTTTTTCTGCGTCTTTGCGAAAATCATACATATTTTATTCAGTTAATATGATATAGCAGATTTTTTTGATTTATATAGGTTGAAACATCCTTGCATCACAGAAATAAATCCAAGTAAATCACGTTGAATAAAATTTTCAATATGTTGAATTATGTGTTAGTTTTTATTGACGAGCTTTGTATTTATGTTCATCAAAGTTATTTGCCCTTATTTTTTTGGCTTAAAGCCAGATCTTAAAGATTAGGGTACTGCTGGCCTCATAAAATGAGTTTGGAAGTATTTCTTCTTCAATTTTTGGGGAGAGTTTGAGAAGGATTATTAGTATTAACTCTATTTTAAAAGTTTGGTAGAATTGCACCATGAAGACATCTAGCCTTGGGAATTTCTTTGATGGTAGTGAGGGATCCAGCTAAAAAAGGACTTCCCAGGATCAGAACCAGAACTCTTTAGTACAGAGGCTTCCCAGCCCAGTCCTAAGCAAAATGGGCTGGCACGATGACTTAGGGCAAGTCCTGGGCCAATCCAACAAGAGGTTGAAAATAAACCAATCAGGGGGAAGATTGAAAAATGAACATCTCTCATTGGACAAAAAAGGAAAAGGGGAGGAGATAAGGAAAAGAATATCAACTCTAGCCTTCCAGGCTGGCAGCGGCACCACTTCCGGTTCCCCTCTACTACAGTGAATCTGCACCTTGCTCTACTTAATAAACTTCATCGCAGCTCACTCTCTTGGTCCGTGAATTCTATTTGAGCTGTAACACTCACCCTGGTGCTAGGGCCCACTCCTTCATTCTTTGAAGTCAACGAGGCCAAGAATCTAAGACTCAAAGTCCAGCCACAGTAGTTTTTTCAAAAAATTATTAATTTAATATTTTTAGTCATTATTTGTTTCCTCAGATATTCTATTTCTTCTTCATTCAGGCATAATATGTTTCTAGGAATTTATTCATTTCGTAAAGTTTATTCAATTTGTTGGCATATAATTATTCATAGTATCATGAATACTCTCATAACTTTTTATATTTCTGTGGTATCAGTTGTAAGATCTCCTATTTTGTTTTTTATTTTATGGACTCTCCTCTCTTTTCTTTTTCCTCAGTCTTGCTGAAGATGTGTTTATTTTACCTTTTCAAATAACCAACTCAATTTCATTTATCTTTTCTATTGTTGTTTCAGTCTCTATTTCATTTATTTCTTTTCTCATCTTTACTATTTCCTTCCTTTTACTGACTGGACTTAGTTTGTTCTCTTTTTTTCAGTTCCTTGAGGTGTAATGTGAAGTTGTTTACTTGCGATCTTTCTCCTTTTTTGATGTAGGCATTTATTGCCATAAACATCCCTCTTAAAATTGCTTCTGCTACATCCCATAAATTATGGTATAGTGTGTTTCCAAATTCTTTTGCCTTAGGGTTTTTTTTAAACATTTCCATTTCAATTTATTCTGTGACCAATTAGCTGTTGAAACAAATTGTTTAATTTCCAACTATCATAACCAAATGTAATAAAGCTAGCAATCAGTAACATAAGGAATTTTCAAAATTCCTAATGTTACTGATTGCTAGCTTTATTGCATTTTGAAAATTCCTTGTTATTGATTTCTAGCTTTATTACATTTTTGTTAGAGACTATATTTGAAGTGATTTTAATATTCTTAAATTTATTAAGACTTGTGGTCTAACATATAATCTATAACATAACCATCTACCTTGGAGAATGTTTCATGTTTAGTTGAGAAGTATGTGTATGTTGCTGCTATTAGATAGAATGCTCTATATATGTCTATTAGGTACATTTAGTCTAACATATTGTTCAAACCCACTGTTTTCCTATTTATTTTCTGTCTGAATGATCTGTCCACTGTTAAAACTGGAGTATTGAAGTCCCTTACTATTACTGTGTTGCAGTCTATCTTACCCTTTATATCTACTAATATTTGCTGTATATATTTAGTTGCTCTGATGTTGTGTATGTGTATATAAAGATTGTGTGTGTATGTGTATTTATATATTTATATGTAATTGTTATAACCTCTTGATGAACTGATTCCTTCCTAATAACCTTTGCCTTTTTAGCTGTTTTTATTATTTTACTTAGAGTCTATTGTGTTTAATAATCCTACTTCCCTGCTTTCTTTTGATAACCACTTTCCCAAAATATCTTTTTTCATCCTTTTACTTTCAGTGTATGTGTGTCCTTAAGCCTAAAGTAAGTCTCTAGTAGGCAGCACCTTTTCACATCTTGTTTTATATGATTTAAAATTATACAGTTATTCTGGGTGTTTTGATTGAACAATTTAATCCACTTACATTTAAAGTAATTATTCACAGGTAAGAATTTACTACTGGCATTTTGTTAATTTTTTACTGACTGTTCTATAGTTTATTTTTTGTTCCTCTCTTTCAAGCTTGCTGTCTTTCTTTATAATTTGTTTTCTTTATATGTGTTATGCTTTGATTCCTTCCACTTTATCTTTTGTGTTTCTACTAGAAAGTTTTTTCTTGTGGTTAGCATGAAGGTTACATAAAACATATTTTGGTTATAATATTCTAATTTGAGCTAATAGCACCTTAAGTTGAATCACATACAAAAATTCTACACTTTTATTTGTCCCCTCCCCCACATTTTATGCTAATTGTCATACTTTATATATATGTTTTGTGTGTGTGTGTGTGTGTGTGTGTGTGTATGTGTGTATGTGGGTTGTGTTCCTTTTAACTATTTATAGCTATAGTTGTTTTTAATATCTATTTCTTTTAGCCCTCATACTACAGTTAAGATTTACATACTGGCCAGGCGCGGTGGTCAAGCCTGTAATCCCAGCACTTTGCAAGGCTGAGGTGGGCAGATCAGGAGGTCAAGATGTCTAGACCATCCTGGTCAACATGTGAAACCTCATCTACTAAAAATACAAAAATTAGCTGGGCATGGTGGTGCACATCTGTAATCCCAGCTACTTGGGAGGCTGAGGCAGGAGAATTGCTTGAACCTGGGGAGCAGAAGTTGCCATGAGCTGAGATCATGCCATTGCACTCTAGCCTGGGTGACAAGAGTGAAACTCTATCTCAAAAAAAAAAAAAAAAAGATTTACACACTCCCTTTTCAGTATTAGTGTCTTCTAAATTTAATTAAATATTTTCATGTACCACTGGGGTTTTACTTTCCTATGATTTTCTATTGATGCTTATTACATTTTTGATTGAAATAAAGTAATTCCTTTAATCATTTATTTTAAGGTAACTCTTATGGTGATGAATTTTCTCAGCTTACGTTGGTCTTTGACTATATCTAACTTACATTTCTGAAGCACAACTTTGCTAGGTGTTACGTTCTTGATTGAGACAGTATTCTTTAAATTAGCTAAATCTGTTTTTTTCTCTTAGCATTTTAAATATGCTATCCCACTCCCTCCTACTATGCAAGGTTTCTGTTGAGAAGTCTGCTCATAGCCTTATGGGAGGAATTTATAAATGATGAGTTTCTTTTCTCTTGCTCATTTCAAGATTTTCTGTCTTTGAATTTTGACAATTTGATTATTATGTGTCTCAAAGTCTTAATTTTTGAATTTATCTGCTTGAAGTCCATTAAGCTTTCTGTTCATATACCTCCCGAGATTTGGAAAGTGTTCAGAGAGCATTTCTTTAAATTAGCTTTCTGCTTTTTTTGTATCTCTCTTCTTTTTCTGATATTCCCATGATTTGTATATTTGTATGTTTTACAGTATCTCATGAATCCCTTATGCCTTCTTCACTCGTTTTAAATCTTTCTTTTTGTTCTGCTAATCAGCTAACTGCAAATGGTCTGCCTTTGAGTTAACAAATCATTTCTTCTGCATGAGCAAGTTGGCTGTTGAAACTCTCTACTGAAATTTTCAGTTCTGTCATCTTATTATTCAGCCCAATAATTTCTGTTTGATTCATTTTATTTTGATTTCTATTTCTTTATTAAACTTTTAATTTTGTCCATGCATTATTTTATTAGTTTTATTTAGTTGCCTATCTGTATTTTCTTGCATCTCATTGAACTTCCTTAAGATGATTCGTTTAAAATCTTTTTTTAGGTAACTTGTATATCTCTATTTTTGGGGGATCATTTATTGGAACTTTATAAATTTCCCTTGGTAATGTCATGATTATCTGATTCGTTAGCTGTGTAGCCTTGCATTTGAAAAATCTCTTTTTCAGTCTTTACAAACTTGTTTTGTCAAGTAAAAGTCTTTTCCTGTAAGTATGCGGGCTGATGTGATTGCCTCTGGGATCATAGTTGACTGGAGTTGGATCTAGGTCACATGCTGGTCACATTGTCACATGGTCATGGTCACATGCTGATGCTGGGTCTGGAGTTGAGTCATTTGGTGAGCCTATTCCCAGAAACTCTAGTGGATCTGTGTTCTATTAAGTTCTTGGGTAGACTGAACTGTCTCCAAAACGTTGGTCTGTGGGGCTCATTCTGATACAAGGGTCTGCTTCAGTGTCTGCAGACAGTGAACCTGTTATCAGGTGCACTAATAGATGTGGCTTTCTCCAGGTCACTGGGAGGGGACCCTTTGGGTTACAGAATGAGTTGTGAACTGTCCATGCTCTTCTGAAACATGGCTGAGATGGGCTGGAATGGAATCCCAAGCCTCCTACATTTGGCTATATTTTGGCTATAGTTGGGCAGAAGAATTCCTGCTGTTCTGGAAGCATATGAGTGATTGACTCATTATTCCACTATCTTTGGAAAGTTCCACTTTCAAAGCATGTGCTCCATGAAAATTAACTCTATTGCTTCTAGTATTACTATAAACTTACCAAAGGGGAAAAAGTCTATTTGTTATATAATACCACTTAGAGAACAAGGCTAGAAAGAGACACCCACAAAGGATATTGGGTACAAATAAGGGAAAAATCCTGAAAGGGAACAGAAAATATGAATTAGAAATTAGAAAATACTCTAAAATCTATTATATACAAAAGAAAATAGAGATTATTCAAGACTGAGATAATACCATAAGAAAAACCTGAAATCATAAATGGGCTTTTAAGATAAAATTATTATTAGCTAACATTCATTCACGAGATGGATAAACATGTTATTTTTTAAATATTTAAAAATTAGGAAATGAGAAGAGAGAAAAAAATAAATATACATTCAAAGGTTAGTGTCAAGCATGTGTACCAGAGGGCACAACCTTGTCTCTACATTGAACTTTCCTCTTAGCTAATTTGGAATTGCTTTTGAGTGGCTAGATTCTTAATACATGAGATATAGTATTTTGCAATTTCTGGCAGTGGAGATGACTTCTTCCAAATGAGGAATTTGTTACATATTTCATCTTTGAATCAACATACCACTTTATGAATGGGAACTGAGTCTATCTAACCATATCAGCATGAACATAGGTTTCTTATTTTAGGTGTATAAAGAGACTACTGTCATTTTTTTGAGAAACATCGTGCTGTGTACTTTTTCTGTATATGTTTTAAAAGCATACGGGGTATCCTTCCAGCACTGCTCTGTTTCAAAGCTGGATTCACTTTGTAAATATTATAACTGGCCATACTAATGGTTTTGTGTTGCATGGGGATGTTGGAGGTGTTACAGAGATAATAAGGGGGCTCTGATGAATTAAGCATATATGTTCCCATGGGGTAATGGAAATCGAATAGAATCATAATGAAATTTCAACCCTGCAGCTGTATTTTTACCTGTAACATTCTGTTCATAGGATTTTTCTCTTCCTTAGGCTTCTAACTAGCTGAAAGGAATATAGAATATAAGCTTTCTAAGACAGAAACTTTAATTTTCAATGAATAAAATCATTCCTATTTAGAAATATATATACATAGTAAACATTTTGCTTTTTAAAGAGTTAGATATCCTACCCAGTATTATTTTATATAAAAACATGCTACAAATATGTTAGCATGTGTAATGATCCTTTTAATATAGACAGAAGTTTTGTGTAGTAGCATAAGTCTTATTTTATAAGCAAAATACCAAAAGTTATTATCTGCTAATTTTAATCTCTTTTTCACAGTACAAACTATTATGTAGTATTATAGCTTTCTGACATTTGGAAGTTTATTCTACAAATGATGAGAATTTAGGTTTTAGAAATTTGGTTAAAAGGTATCCAAAGCATAAAATGTAGTGAACTAAAGTACTTAAAATAATTGATAATCCTTGCCTAATTAGAAATACCATTATAAATATCAAAATTACATACCAATAAATCATTTGTCTATACGATCAAGATTATATGATTACTACCTGTCCTTTACTCCCTTTGCTGAACAGGTTTTTCCATCTCTACTTACTGCTTATTCTAACATAACTCAGACACTATATCCTGACACTATTGTCAGGCTTTGTAATGTGAGTTCTCTGGCCAATAAGACAGGAGAAGCGGTAACTTATGCCAATTCTCTTACAATTTACCATCTACCCGATGAAGGTCATATTTCACATAGGGTCTTCTCCTTCAGTCTGCAACTTGTATGATAAATTTTTTTAAAACACCATAGAGGGGGAGCAGAGCTACTAGGTTTAGTATTACAAAGGAATAAACTTTGATTGCCACTGAGATTTCTTACTACAGCAAAGCTAATACAGTAAGTTTTGTTAAAACCTTTATTGTCTGTTCCAAAGTAAATTAATAAGAACTTTGATAGTAGAAATTATTTCACAATGAGCTCTTCTAGGGTTTTTGCAGAATTTACACACACACGCACACACACACACATTCTCAAGGTCAAATAAGCAGCATAACACGTAACAAATAATCAATAATTAACCATTTACTGATGGATAGATGAATGACTGAATGTATATAAATGAATGAATGAATGACACACCCAGAAGTAACTACATTATAGTAGCCTCTGAAGATTCAATAAGAGATGAATACCCTCAAGGGATCATAAGAGGCTCAAGGAAAATTTCGTAAACTAGTAACACTACATACTGAAAAAAACACTGGAATGAAACTGAAAATGATAGAAAGAAATTCCAAGTGAAGTACCTTCTTGCAATTTCTCTCCACTACAGAAATTTTCTCTTCCTGATAGAGGCTGCTTTCAGGTTTCTTAGCACTTCCGTTATTAGACATCAAAATTTACAACACCCAATCACACTTGTAAGCTTTTAAAAGTTTGTTTTTATAAACAGATACATCCTAATTTTCTTTTTTCACTTTCCTAAACTACAATTTATCTGTGAAAAATATTAATAAAATTAATAGAAATACAGGAAAACGGTCAATAAATTATATGTAATATACAAACAAGATATCTGCTCCTACAATGTATGATTTCTGGATACTGCATTCAAAATACATTTTTTTGTATATACTATAAATTTAGTATAAATAACATACACAACTCATATTGCATATTTTATGTCAGGCTATTTTTAGATCTTTTCTATTTCAATCAAATGTTTGGAAAACTGTATCGTTGCTGATGTTCTCTGCATTAGAGGAATACTGGAGTTTTTATCCAGTCATGTGGATAAAGGGATGAAAAACCTTGTCTGGTATTCCAGAAAATAGTTCTGCATTTTTGAGCTACATTATCTGCTTCAGTAAATGCTGCCATTCTGCTTGGTTTTTCACTCTAAGTTGTCAGCTGCAGGGAAACCTGGATTAAACTATTTAAACTACAAAGCAGGAAAAAAATAATTAAAGCTTTCAGACACTAAAGTTACCATGTAGTCTTTAATTTGTGAAATGGTAAATATTACCTTCTCCCTTGATCTCTACTGTTTAGAACTCCCAATGGAGAAAGCAATTGGCTTCATTTGTAAAGCTTCTCTCAAGACAGGCAAGCTGTAAAATGTACTGCTTTATCAGAATTCTTTAGAGATTTTTATGTGAACACACTTCATTGATTATTAGTTTTCTGAAGAGACTTGCTGGGGTGAACAAGCCTACCTAGAAAAAGATTCTTGATCTTTGTAAAATTATGGTCTGTTAGCGTGGAAACAACAAAATCGTGAAGGAGAAGGAATGGGAGAAATGGATTTTGCATGTAGGTTTTAGCAACCGGTCTTACTGATGGGATGATGAGGATTTGTTGATAAATACTTTAGTAATAAATTTGAGTATACAAATTTGCATTGTATGTTCTTCACCTTCATTTACAATTTACTCAAGGAGAATTAGTTTCATGTATTTTCACAAAAGCATTTATATTAAGTAGCTGTAATATTTTTAGCATTTGCAGAAGAATAATTATGGGACATATGTGGATCTAAGAATATTTTTAAATGTTGGTAACTATAGAACATAATATCCTAAAATTCAGATCTAAAATGATACATAATAGAAAACTCATATTTTGTTGGTAAAGAAAAAATTATAAGTCATAGAATTTATGGAATAGAGTCTAATTCAACTGTCTGTAAATCGTAATACAGACTTTAATGTACCTTTATTTGAGCCACAGTTGCTTGCACTTCCTCAGTGTGAATATTTTACATAGAATACACAGTAAGAAAGTTAAAGTTATATTAAATGCATGTTCTTTTATCTGATACGTATCTACTGCTCTATCATCACCTAAACATTGTCTTGTATTTTCTGCCTTCTTCCTTTAAAGTTGTAATCTACTGAATTACAATGCTGTAATTAATTTAGAACCTCTGGCTGCTGAAACAAAATACTATGCTGATTACTTAGTTGAACTGAAAAAAACTGAATAATATGAATGCAAATATTACCATTTGTAGAAATTAATCATAATCATTCTCTTCTCCTAAATCAGAAATGCACTAAAATAACCAAAGTATCTTGACAACAAAACTAATTTCTGTAGAGGATATACAGTAATGAACATACTTGTGAAAATATAGAATTAACAGAAGATTGTTAACAAAGCAATAAAATGAACTACATATCTTTGGTATTTTTATCTCCCTTACTTTTAGGATAGGAGTGGCAAACCTTAGTTTTAAAATGGAAATAACCACCAGAAAAATTTGAATACAATTTCACAGTTTTATTTTAAATATAGAAAAGTTTACCAAACCAAAATTATATCTTATAAATTTTAGATCCCATATATGGCTTGATTTTTTAATTGTAATCTTATGGACTCATTGCATTTGCTACTCCACTTTAGCAAGCATCTTTGATGATATGCCTGAGTCTTTATTTCCTCTTTATGTAACTACATTTCCAATTTACTTTTGCAGATTGACTAACATATGTAAAATATCTAGTATAAAAATATTATATAGTCTAATATTCCCTGAGCTCTTATGGCATTGAAATGTATAAACAGGACCAGACATGTGCAAGCATTACATGCATGTGCCTCTCAGGAAATAATAATGCCAGTATTTTTATTTAAATTTAAAGAGTTTATGCTTTTACTTTGAAATGCTTTATTATAATAAACTACTTTCTGTATTATTTTATTTCTAAGATACATTTTTACTTGTTCTACCCATTTACCTTGTGAATATCTTCTCCGTGTAAGCTCTTCAAAGAAAAGTAAACACAAAAGACAAAAATGTAACATAAAATATTGATGGCTCTCTATATATGAATATTTTGCTAGTCCAAACTATTGATACAGCTCTGGACTTAGTAAGGAGAGACTATTCAAAAGGATTGTTACAAACGGAAGAAAGAAACTATTACACTAGGGAGAAGGCTCTGACCATAAGATCTGGGTCTAAATTGTTCTGTAAAGTCTTTGCTGTTTTAAGTCTAGAGAGGGGTAACTGAGGCTAGAAACAATCAAGTGTGGGGAAGTAAAATGGATTTAAAACTTGAAATAATTTGATAGTATAACAGAAAGAATTTTTTAAAAGGTTTTTATTTTACTAACAGATTTCAGCACCATTTATTCCAATCAGATATTCATCCATCAAATAGAAATAAAAGTAATTGCTTTGAAAGGTTCATGTGAGGCTTGATTGAGATAGCCTATATAAAACGCTTGCCTAGAATGTCTATGCTAAATATGAGGAAGTTGACTCTGAATTCTGAAGTTGTTTTGCCTTTAGAGACATGGTCTCAGTGTTAGACTACGTAGTCAGTTGGAAGAACAACAGAAGAGTCATCTTTGAATTCTCAGGAGAACTTCATTTAAAGAAAATCCATTTGTGCCATGTTATTTTAGTCCACCTGCAGCTGTATCCACACAGGGAGCCAGCAGGGGAAGTAAAGAGTTCAGCTTATAGTTAGTGAATCCAATTTATATTCAGGTCAAAACTCTTTTTTTTTTTTTAATTTTTATTTTTTATCGCAATTTAGATTTTGGGGTACATGTGAAGAACATGCAATATTGTTGCATAGGTACACACATGGCAGTGTGATTTGTTGCCTTCCTCCCCTTCACCTATATCTCACATTTCTCCCCATGCTATCTCTCCCCAACTCCCCACCCTCCACCGTACCTCCCCTATTCCTCCCGCAACAGACCCCAGTGTGTA
>PVKP010009992.1:43803-66265 GCA_004027715.1 Plecturocebus donacophilus | reverse complement strand
GAAGACGCGCTCAGAGTTACAGGGACGTGGAGAAGACGCGCTCAGAGTTACAGGGACGTGGAGAAGACGCGCTCAGAGTTACAGGGACGTGGAGAAGATGCGCTCAGAGTTATAGGAATGTGGAGAAGATATACTCAGAGTTACAGAAATGTGGAAGAAGTAGCATCTTTGACATTCACCCAAAGAGAGACTTTATGCAAAGAGATTGGGAGCCAGAAGTTAGGGGCATCTGAGAGCAGAGTGGAGAGGAGAGGAACACAAAGAGAAAGGCAACAGGCAAGGCAGAACTGGGGCCTGATGAACCGGTTGATACATAAGTGTTAAGTCAGCTCTTGGCATCCTAAGGCACCTCTAAAGTGATGGAGGGCACTGGTCCAGGTCTGGCTGGATCAAACAAGGACCAGGTGATGTCAGGGTCATCGTTCCCCCCCATCCTGAGGGCTTGGTTGCATGCACAGTCTCCAGAAATGCTTCTAAGGTCCAAGAGTAATTACAAGAGTGGGGAGGAAAATTAGGAAAAATAAGGGCTCCCCATGGCACTTGCATCAGAAAACTCTTACAATAGAGATAAGAAGATATCAAACTATATAAAATTCCATCAACGAAATCCATCTACAAAAGGTTCAAGAATCCCAGTAGTTCAGTGGGAAAATGTTTCTGTTTCAACAGCTAATGAAAACTTAAAATAAGTGCCATTGAAGGCACGCTTCTTAAAAGCTTAAATCTAGCTCATGCTAACTTAATAAATCCTGTTGTAAACGTCTCACTGTAAGGAGAGTTTAAAGGATAACAATAGGGACGTATAAAAGATGAGAAAAAACTTTGGTAAGTAGTTCAAGGAACTAGGAGTTTCTTACTTGGATGGTTGTTTGTCTGGACCAGAGAGAAAGAGTTAGAGAATAAAAATCTATCTTTGGAATTAAAAAGAAAAGAAAAGGAAATCCATACTTATCAGATGATAGTTTCTTATATTTCATATTTTCCAGAGAAATATAACAAATAGTTCATTTGAGCATTATAACTCCACACAGATCAATTTGCCAATTTTACAAATGAGGAAACTAGCCAGCTCACAATGGAATCCAAACTAGTGTGCAAGTTTCCAGATCTCTCCCTCATCTGAGAGCTTGTTGACACAGGAATCTCTGAAGAACTAAAGCAAAATGTGATGCCTAAGGCATCTGTTGTGAGGGGAGAAGGAGAGGGCAGTCATCAGTAAAAGAACACGGCAGGATCCAGCACTGCCATGAAGCTAAGCGTCAGTCTACGTGTCCAGGAAATCAGAAGGGGCCAAGGGGAACCGAAGTTGCTGGCCTATTTCAATTAAGTAGAGCATGCTCTATTTTTCGGCTGCCGTCACAGGAAAGAACAAACACTGGTGTGTGCCTGGTGGACGTTTGGGATCTCTTAGCTGACATACGCGGAGGCTGATGGCGTGTGGACAGCCAGAAGTGAATGGATGCTGATAAATAATAAAAGGGTGGGACTGACACAAAAAGGACATAAGCCATCGATTATCCTCCGACTTGGTGATTGTATAAAGCCATCTGTGGCTGGGCACAGTGGCTCATGCCTGTAATCCCAGCACTTTGGGAGGTGGAGGTGGACGGATCGCTTGAGGCAAGGGGTAGGTCAAAACTAGAGTGAACTACGGTCGCACCACTGCACTCCAGCCTGGGCGACAGAACTGGACCCCATCTCTTAAAGAAACAAACATAAAACACCATTTGCAAGGTTGAAGCAGTAGACAACTCATCAGTCATTTAAAAACATTTCATAGCTGCTAGCATCTCACATTGAGACTAAATTTTTTCTTCTTCTTCCTGGTATCTCCATCAGCTCCCACTGGCTGGGGACAGGCCCAGGAGCCTCATGGCACTCTGGGCCCTGAGCAGTGGGCAGCATCTCACCCGTTTGTCAAGGTGGGATGTCTGGGGTCTTGAGGCCTCAAGAACAGTGCGGTTTTCCTGGGGCTTCACTGCGGGCAGCTCTGACTGTGCCTCCTGCAGGCAGGTGGCCTGGGGAGGCTGGCAGGGGTGACTGCCGCCACCATCTCAGCCTGGAAGGTGCTGCAGTGGTTGTCAGCAGGGGTGCAGCGCTCCTCCCTGCATCAGCCTTTAGCAAGTACAAATCCTTTGTTTGAGCAACACAAAATAGACTTGCGGTCAAAAGTCTTTCCTAGGGAAAGACTGAGAAATTGAGAAAGCTTTGGCAGTGTTGACATGTGCTGTTCTCACTGTCCTGAGTCAGAAGCGGGTTTTTACATTTCACATTTTGAATGGTCTGCATCTCAAGAGTTGGCCGGCAAGATGGAGAGGCTGCGAGATTGGGGGTTCCAGCAAAAACCGTGCAGCCACGCGGCAGGGACTGACACCAGCGGTGGCCATTTGCCATCCGTGGAACCTCAGGGAAATGACTCAGTTTCTTTGAGCTGCCATTTCCCCATACGTAAAACAGAGGTAATAACAAGAGCAACCTCCTCTTCCTCAAATGAGTCCAGTCACAATAAGTGACTTAATATTTGAAAACAACTTAAGACAGTATCTGATATAAAGTAAGTGATACGGTATGTTTTTTTTAAAATTCGGTTTCTGTCATTCAGAATCCGTCCTCACAGAGGAAACTACCCACCTTCATTCTAAGAATCAGGTTCTCAAGTCACCCATAAAAGACCACGTGCCCTGTATGCTAACTAAACCGATACCAGAGTTCAGGCTGCTCCCAGGTTATTTCCATGCGATTCAGTGGTTCCTCCTTCTTGCTCAGAGTCCTCGTGAGACCAGAAGTCTCATCCAGCCATGGTGAAGACTTAGGGAAAGGGGCTTGTAAAGTCTTCAGCATCTTCAGGAAGTGGGGACAAGAGCCCCACTCACAGCATAAAGGCCACTTTCTCCTACAACGAGCTCAAAGGTCAGGCCCTGTATGCTGAGATTGCCTTGCAAATGGAATAGAAGATCCACTGTTTAAGGGCAGAGACCGGGCAGGGAGTGTGATAGAAAAGTACCCTGTGGCCACCGGCACGAGCCCCGAGGGACGAGGAGGGCAGGCTGGAAGCAGGCCAGGAGCCATCGGAGAGGTGACGGCAGCTGCCCGCTCAGTAGCTGCTTGTTTCTTTCGCTTCTTGTTCTCCCGCCCACACCAAAGATGCTGTGCTGTGTTTGTCCTGGCCCAACCTTTGTTTCAGATCTGGAGCAATGAACAAACCTGAACTCAGCGCTCTAATCAACACGGAATTGTGTGTTTCACTAGGCAATGCCAAAAAATAAACAAAAACATGTAGAAGGGGCCCTGCCATCTGTCAAAGTAAGAAACAGAAGAGACAAACTGTGTACACTCACATTTTGGGAAAATCTGACCCCTGAGACCTTGAACACACTAAGTAGAGGCCATTACACCAGCACCCACTTTTCCACCTTAATGAGTCAGAAGGTGTGTCCCCCCTTTACCTCAGACCTGGGACTGCAGCCCCAAAACCTAAACCCTGTGGGGCAGATGGATGCTCCCTGGTTGGCTTTCTCACTGGGAAAGAGCCATTGTCTTCTCTGAGATAACACGGACTCTGAGGTTACATAAAGATTTTGCTTTTCTCTCTATAAACCTAATACAGGTGTGCCCCCTTCAGCAGGCTTATTGCTGGAGCCATTGTGGGGGCCACCCAGTGGGGTCCCTGTTTCAGAGGGAGACTGGGAGGGATGTGGACAGTGGACTTTGTTTCCCTATAGCACTTTTGAGTGGCTTAGACCTGTGCTGTTTATACTGTAACCATTAGTCACATGGGACTATCTACATTTAATTCAATTCGGTAACATCAAAACTTCAGCTTTTTAGCCACGTTAGCTACATTCCAAGTGAGCAATCAGCTGCATGTGGCCAGAGGCTACTGTACTGGACACCATGATATAGAACATTTCCACCGTCACAGCAGGTTTAACTGGGCAATGCTGCCTGAACCCCTTCGAGACTTAAGTGGTTCACTGGTCAAATGTGGATAACAGCATTCGGCCTGCTTGAAGATCTGGGTTTGGATCAGACGCCGCCTTTACAAGATTATCTCTATCAAGAGCAGGATCCGCAGTGCTTTGAACCTCCATCTGTTATGGCTACTCTGTGTTTTAACTCACATAATCCTCACCATCACACAAAGGAAAAAGTGATATCAATCCCCATTTTTACAGACGAAGAAATGGAGGCCTGGAGGAGCTACATAGTTTGCTCAGACACAGCCAATAAATGCCAGAGCAGGGGTTTTGATCAAGATCACCCTACCATCATAGCTCCAGACGGATTCCAAGTCCCCCCAGCTCTGAAAGCTCTGCTACAAAGGCACATTGGGACTGAATTTAACTCCAACTGTGATTTTTAGAGATGTGAAAACTCTCACCTCAGTTGCTATGAGTGACTAGAATGGGGTTGTAAGATCCGCTCATTCCTGTCTTCTACCCCAGACTGTATTTATTTGTTAATTGTGTTATGAAAGTATTAGGGAATGTATATTTTAACAAAAGAGTGATAAGGATTGTGTGTGTGTGTGTCTGTGTTTATAGGATAAAGTATACACAAAACCCTCTTATAATGGGAAAAGGGTGTATACATGTAAAACACAAGCAATGCTAAATGTAAAAGAACAAATTGGGGGAAATGAATATCACTGGACAGATGAAGGATTTTATCCTGAATATATTAAAAGCTCATAATGTCAAAAGGAACAATACTAAAACTAGTAGTACACAGGTAACACTCAGGAAGAGGGGCAGAGACTTGGGGCACCCCCTCAGGGGCTGGAAAAGTCCCAGACCTTGAGGTGGGTGGCAGTTATATGGGTGTATACATAGGCAGAAAGACACTGAGCTACACACTGAAGTTCAGTGCCCTTTATATGAGGTATGTGATATTTCAATAAAAATGCCAAAAAATATATCAATTGAAATATAAACCCAAGTTATTCACTATTAGCTAAATATGTATCTCTTTCTTCACCGTAAAATGAACGTAAGAGGACTGAAGCAAGTTAGAAATATAACAGCTGAGCTATTTTGATGGATTCTGTGAAATTGCTCTCCCAAGGGACCCTAGACTCCCTGCACAGTAAGTAACAATGGAAGCGTCAAACAGCATCACTGCTTCTTGCCAGTCCCAGCAAAGCGTCGGCAGTCTCCCCTCCCTACCTGGCATGGAGTTCTGGGCAGGCACTAATGTCTTCCAGTACTTTTTAGTTACAAAAATGGTCTCATTTCAACAGTCATAATGTCCAGTCCAGTATATTCAAAGCCTCAGTCCAGCCTCCCTCCGGCCCTGGCGTGGGCTGCTTCCAGCCCAGTGGCCCGCACAGGAGGCCCTTTCTGCTCTCTCCACCAGCCCCCCACTAGCTGGCTACGGCTTCCGCTCCCACAGCTCGGGTCCAGGGGAAGGCAATAGTTTGGTGTGATAGTGTAATGTAGGGGGAGCCCGGCCCTGGATCTCTCTAGATACGGTAGGTGGGAATTGGCCAGCTTTTCCTGTATGGGGCACTTTGGTGAGATTTTGGAGACCTCTCTGTGGGAGACTTAGGGCCAGCTCCCGTGACTCTGACAATGTCTGTCCTCCTGTGAGTCATTTTCAACGCCCCCAGGCCCTGGGCTGCCAGTGGTCCGCCTCCCACAGCCTCTGTCTACACCTCAGCCCTCCAGGCGGTCCTCTTGGGCAGGATGCGGGGCCATCCAGATCAGACTCCCCATGGATTCACCTGGTCCACTGAAACACATATGAATGCATCTCATTCCTAGCACATCCACCACTCTTCATTGTGCCCAGCGAGCACCTTTCAGGGGAGAGGCTAGCTGTGTAGGTTCCTTGATGCGTTTCTCACATGGCTCGAAGTGAAAAGGAAGCATCTCCCCGCCTTCCCCATGGTGGTAGGAACTTACACAGACAACTCTCTCTGGAAATCACTCTCTCCTTGACCTCTTCAGCACCCACCCATAGGTGGGTGACCACAATTGCTAGCAGGATTGATTTCACGAGCTCCTAGCTGGTCTTGTGTAGGTGACCTGGCCACTCAATTAAGGACACGCAGGCTGTTGCTACCTATTTTACCTGCCCCTGTGCCTTTGGTCCTCTGCCTGAAAGTCAGAAACAATCAGAAGAATTCGATTTAGTAGCCGGCCACACATGTAATTTTGTTAAGTCCAGTGGCTGTTAGTGGGCCTTTTCCCAATGGCTGGAAGCCCCTTGACGTCAAAGCTTGCATGGACCTTGTTCACTCCCACACCTACCCCAATGTCTGAAACATTCTGGTGCCCAATTCTTACTAGTGAATGAATCAAGGAGGTGAGAAAACAGAAAAGGGAGTAGCAGTATTTCTCTGCAAACTCCTTTGGGGAGGAGATTTTTATGTAGGTAGGTCATTTTTGTCTGATCTCATGTTCTAAAAACATTCCCCTAAGCCGACAATTAAGAAAATATGTGACTGTTTCATTCTCGGCCACTTGTCATTCAAATGGTACTCAGAGCCTGATGGAGCCAGTGGTAACCTGCAGACACAGCTGAAGCTCTTTTACCAGTGTCACTCATGGTCTGTGAAATTCCTCGAATAAATGGACACAACATCTCTTCAGAACTGGTCAATAAGATAATTGAGGAAAACCAAAATTGCTAAAGATCATACATGAAAGGCCTTCGACAGAGACTTGTGCGTAGATCTGAAATGTCTATAGCCAGCCCCCATTCATCTGTCTGCGCACAAAAGACAAAAGCAATCACGGGAGCATTTGGTTAATAGCACTACAGGTCTGACACCTGCAGGGACCTGGGAATTGTGTAAATGATATGTAAGGCCTCCCAGCAGGAGATGCTCAAGAAGTGTGTAGACATCTAATGAAAACACTTCCTTTACTTAGACTGTCTAAACACACAGCCCGGATTTCTGATCGATGAGTGGTTCTAGTTTTGGTCTGGGCTGACTTTGGAAACTTTAAAGGCTAGAAAACGACCTCCAGGAAAGAATGAACAATGGAAATATTAAAATAGAAACTCAATTTCACAAGTGTTAACTGGGCATCTGCCATGTGGTCAGCACTGCATAACTATGTGAAAGGAGGTACAAGGATGAATGAGACAAGCAAGGAGCTTACAGGCTGGTTGTAGGGTGATGAAAAGTGCATCTCTCCTGCCCGCAGCTGAAAGGAATTTCATCGCACACATCAATATCGTGCTTTATGCTTAATTCAACATCACCTTTAACTCCATCACATCCTTGGGAGAGGTAAAGCAGAGATGGTTGTTCTCATTTTCAGAAGAGGAAACTCACACCCAAAGAGGCTGAGAGACCAGCTTGGGGCCCCAGAGGAGCTACAGTGGCAGAGCTGGAGAAAGAACACTGGTCCCTGACTCTGGGCTGCTGCTCCCTCTGCTGATCTATGGACAAGACACATGGCAGAAACCCAGCTTGGGCCTGTGGCTTCACTTTCAACTGAAAAGGCAACAAATTACTGAGAACGTGTAACAAAATGAGGAGCAATAGGCCAGAAAGTATTCACATCTGAAGATTTTTAGAACCCTCTAAAAATGGAACATCATAAGCCTCTCCAAATATTAACTAAAGAAAAAACTAGAAGGCTCTAGGAGAAGAAATGCTCTCCTAACATCACATGGGGGTAGAGTTAGGAGGTAGTATCCTGGGGCATTCTTATTTCTCTGGAGAACCAACCCCTACCCCCATAGTTCTGCAATTTTTTATTTCTCCTGAATAAAGGTCAGGGTAGTATCTGCCAATATTATTTACTTTTGATGAAAAATGATAAATAGATACGTGATATCTAATTCTCTGTGTAGCCTTGATCGTCTGGATTATCTGTGGGTAAATCTATATCTTGGTTGATGTAGAGCTACAGCTTTTCTGTTTCTAGAAATCGAAGTGGCCTCTCTGGGTACTTTACCATGTGAGAAAGAATGTAATTGTTACCATGCTTGGCTGTAGTTTTGAGATGAGTTCAACTTCCTACTCATTTTTTAAAAGCTACTGATTCAAAATAATCAGGTTGCCACGATACTGCTATATTCTTCCTGAAATGGACTCAACTAGTACAAAGTGAATCAGATAATTAAAAATCATCTTATCCAAGCCCTTCACTTTATGATGTGAAAACCAAAGACAATAAGGGTGAGGGTGGGTTGACAGTCGGATTATAGCGTAGGTTTTCGGAACAGCAGTCCCAACTATAGCTAGATGCTGCCTTGGGAGAGTAAAGACCGGCAGATAAACTTGGATAAAGATATCAAGATGGGCTGTTACTCTTTTTGCGGGGGCGTGGGGGACAGCGTTTTGCTCTTGTTGTGCAAGCTGGAGTGCAACGGCGTGGTCTTGGCTCACTGCGACCTCCATCTCCCAGGTTCAAGCAATTCTCCTGCCTCAGCCTCCTGAGTAGCTGGGATTCCAGGTGCCTGCCACCATGTTCGGCTACTTTTTGTATTTTTAGTAGAGACGGGGTTTTCCCATGTTGACCAGGCTGGGCTTAAACTCCTGACCTCAGGTGATCTGTCCGCCTCGGCCTCCCAAAGTGCTGGGATTACAGGCGTGAGCCACCGCTTCCGGCCCTACTCTTTCATTAAGCACCATAATAATCAGCTTGCTTAGGCTCCATAAAGCCAGGGCCACCTTCACGTGTTCTGAATGAAATGGCTCAGGCTAGGCCCACACAATGAGGCCCCAGGACTGCGAGCTGATAGCTCTGTCTATCTGAACCATTTACCAATCCGTCACCAAGAGCCTGCCTGGACTTGCTCAGACTGCCCATTGTGGAGGCCAAATGATTACCAGGCAGCCATAAGGGAGTCAGTAAAAGGAAGAAAGGGAATCTGGACACTTAAGCCAGCAAAAAAGAAAAAAAAATGCCCCGAAGCATTTCCCAATAAGTGGACATTTCACAAAAATGTCCTGCACATGGTCGTGTGCTCATACAGAGAGGATGAGGAAGGTGACAGGAGATGCACATGACAGGGTCACACCAGGACATGGATAACCTACCACAGATCCCAGAGGTCCACTCACACACGCAGGGGAGGTAAGGAAAGACTTTGTGGGAAGACTTTCTTGGGCACATTAGTGAATGAAATAGCCAGGGTCTATATTTTCGACAATGGTAAGGTTGGAAGAGAAGGCTGGATCCCTGAGCTGTTTATATCACTCACCTATGCCCCTGCTGGAAGGAGAGTCTGAGGAGCTAGGATCCCTCTAACTGGAATTGGAGATGGACGTGCTGGCTCATGTATAAGCACAGCTGCAGTCACTCAGGTCGTGAAGCATCTGAAATGCCTAAACAATTCAGCTGGCAAATCAGGTGGCAAACCTTACTGTATAACTCTTTATTGTAAACACGGGCTTCCGTACATGAATCTCTCCCCATCTAGGAATTTTCTTTACCAAAAATAAAAAACACTCAGCATACTGTCATTTGCTTTGGGGTATTTTTGTAGCAACTGTAAAAATTGCATGTGAATTGAGAGGTATTCCTATCTGAGATAATTAGAAAAAGACAGCCCTGGGGATGGAGAAAAGGGAAGTCAGGTGGACAGGGAAGCAAGGCTGGAGGGCTTTGGGGAGAAGATTTGGAAGGGAGGAGGGGAGCTGAAGCCAGGTGAGAGGACCAGCTCAGCCTTGTCTATGGAAGCTACTTTGCATCTTAGAAGCCACTGTGGGCCCCCGGAATTAAATGTCCAGATTCTTGAGTAAAAAAATCAGAGAAGAATAAGATGGACCATCAGACAGTAGAAAAGTTGTAAATGCTAAAATTCATGATAGTGTTTTATCTGCAGTGAGGCAAAATGGATTTACCAGCAGCTCACTGAGACTACAGGGAAAAGAGACTAGACGGGCCGGGCGCGGTGGCTCACGCCTGTCATCCTAGCACTTTGGGAGGCCGAGGCGGGCGGATCACAAGGTCAAGAGATCGAGACCATCCTGGCCAACATAGTGAAACCTCGTCTCCACTAAAAGTACAAAAAAATAGCTGGGCGTGGTGGTGTGTGCCTGTGGTCCCAGCCACTCGGGAGGCTGAGGCGGGAGAATCGCTTGAAAGCGGAAAACAGAAGTCACAGTGAGCCGGGATCGCGCCACTGCACTCCAGCCCGGCGATAGAGCGAGACTCTGTCTCAAAAAAAAAAAAAAATACTAGACATTTCTCATGTGCTAAGATGGTTCTTGGAATTTGACTCACATAGGATTAAAAAACTTTATTTATTTAAGATGTGTAAAATGGAACTTTTACATTCTTCAGTATGCTATCTTTATTACTCTATTTTAATTAATATTTAAGAGTTTTTATGGGCTTACTTGTGATGAGGCTTAAATTCCACTTTTCCTAATTAGTACATTCTTACCGCAGGGATTTCAGGAGCCTGCCCTCATGATGACCCTGTTGAATAGACTGTCATTACCAAGGACCACACAGCAGACACACGATGGCCTCTGAGAACATACAGGCAAAAACTGCAATTACGTTTGCACCAACCTAATAATAAAGACCTGGGAATACCTTCTCTTTTTCTTTTATAACACATGAGTCTCATTAGTGGACTGACAATTTTACTATATTTCTTTTAATATATGCTGCACATGCTCTGCTCTGAGCCATGCAGGGCCGCATTCTCTCTCTCAAACGCGCCTTGCGGGGTGCCAGGCAGGCACGTGTCCAGGAGGGACTGCCTGGCATGCGGCGGTGGGTAAGAAAAGCACTGTGCATGCATCACACCGAGGGACAAAGTGGCGTTTGATTTGCAAAAGGAGAATAAATTCTACAAAATGGCACTGAAAACGCATAAACAAGATCGCAATTGGGTGTCCTGTCAGGGTAACACAATTTACAAACAGCATTGGGAACCAATACGTCAAAGAGCATGAGGCCAAATGTCTGTAGAATCAGGCCCAGAAAGCACTCCTGGCCAGATCCCAGTGTGTTGTCGGCCTCCAGGGGACACCTGCTGTCTGCCTCTGGGGGCACTGCGGGGTTTGCCTCTAGCTGGGTAGGGGCAGGGTGCCCACAGCTGGCAGCCTCTCAAGCAGAGCTCCACTTACAGAGAAGACCCTGCGAAAGGTGCCCCCAGGGTAGGTGGCACAGTAGAGTGCCTTGCTATGGCTCAGATGCCCATGGGCAAGGGCTGTTTCCTCAGGAGAGGCAGGGACAGGGGAGCCCTGTTTCACCACGTCATGTCATTGCAGACCTGACACAGTGGATGTTGGCAAGACGTGTGTCTGCTTTGATCTGTATGCCTAGCCTGTTTCTTCCCTTCCTAAGTTCCAGTGCCAAGGTTTCAAACTTAACTCCAAAGAATCGGGAGGTGTCTTACCTGTGTCATGACTTAAAAAGGTGATTTTTAAAAATCCCTGCAAGTAATCAGTGAGGGCCCTGACTTACCTGTGCGTGCTTTGAGACCCAGTGACGGAGCACGTTCAGCACTCGATTGGTAGCCGTTCTCCGTATAATAAACTCTTTATCACATGTTCTCTCCGTGTTGTTAAAGCCTTAGGAGGAAAAGAAACACACATGGGTTGCATTTAAAGCCACTCCCCAGGGACCCGGGAAAGATGATCTATTTTAGGATGCTGGTTAACGAAACTCACAGACAACAGTTCTTGGCAGAGAGGCGCGAGTGCTTCAGACGGCCGTGAATTCTGCTCACCTGTTACACCCTCAGCAGTGAGGCCCCCGTGCAGTTACAGGTGCAATTAAATGAATAATGCACACATATTTCTTAAAGGCCACTGATTCAAGCTAAAGCTGCTCTCCTGACACTTCCATTTATGTCTATCTTGCTGTCTTGAGCTATAATACAAAGCCAAGAAGGACTTTTTTTCTTTCTTCCTTTTTTTTTTTTTTACTGCCACGTTTTATACACAATCACGAAGGAATTTTAACCAAGTATTTGAGTCGGCACTAATTTATACTTTGCCTCAAAGAAACTACACAATCGATAACATTTTCAGTATCTGTAGACGGACGAGCCCGTATCTTGGCTCATGGATGATTCAAATACTTTACTTTGCATCCCTATACTGGGAAGCAGTATAGCATCACCGCTAAGAATGTGTATTTAAAAAATATTACAAGAGTAGATTTTCACCACACACACATGCAAATAGTAAATATGCGAGGTGATAGATTTGTTAGTTTGGTTTGATCATTCCATGACATAAACATATATCAAAGCATCACATTGTACTCCATAAGAATATAATATCTACAATTATTATTTGTCAATTAAAAAGGAAATTTTTTAAAACCCCATGGATTCCACAACCTGACTGCCTGCTCTCAAATCACTGTTCTCCCACCCTGGCAAGTTAGGTCATCTCTCTGGTTTCCCACATTCCTCAAGAGACAGTAATCATACCTACCTCATAGAGGTTTTGTGGGATTCAGACTTTCAATACATGTTAAACATTTGTAATGGCACCTAGCACAGCAGTGAGACTGCATTAATGTTAGCTATGATTACAATTCAATCTTGGTTCAGTGCCTTTGAGTCTTCTCTGTGCTGGCTGATGTCTATATCTTGGCTACCTTTTCATTATCAATAAACCATTTTAATATTTTTCCACTGACACCCTGTTTTAAAAGATTCTGCCTTCCAATCATAATGAAATCAAATTTCCTTTAAACATCCATTAAAGCCTCATATTACTTCAGTAGCAAACTTCTTGAAAGAGTGGTCCATATTCACTGATTTCGTTTCCTTACTTCCTATTCCCTCTACATCCTACTCCAAGCTTTTCATCCCATCTCAGCAACAAGTCAGCTCCCATCTAAAGTCATATCAATAACCTTCATGTTCGTACATCCAGGGCACAGCCTATAATCTCTCCATAGGAAATCTCATCTAGGCCTACCACTTAAATGATTACCTATGAGCAAATTAGTCATATATTTCTATCTCCAGATCTCTTCTCTGAGTTCCAGATCCATATACACAATATCCAATTGTCTCTTTCTATTTTCCTGTTACATATTTCAGACACACCTCAAACTTGATTTAAAAAATCCATGACCTTTACACCAAACTTTGTCTTCTTCTAGTGTTCCCTATCTCAGTAAAGAAATACTACCCTCCCTCCAATTATGTAAGCCTGAAACTTTGGAATTATTCCTGTCCTTTCTACTGTTTCCTAATACTTTTATCTGTTACATAAATCTCAAATCTGTCCCATGTCTTCCCATCTACAAAGTCAAATAGGGGCTGAGCTACCGGCAACTCTGTCTACTGAAACAGCCTCCCAACTGGTCTCTACTCTCATTCTCGCCTCCTCAAATTTGTTTTCCTCACTGAAGTCAGAAAGATCTTTTAGGATCTTAGAAAGAAAATCAGGATGTGTTGTTCCAGCATTTAAAGCTCTTTAGATGGCTCTTGGGATAAATACAAAACTCCTTAACACAAATTATAAGGTCGTTGGTGATTTAGGCCTAGCTCCTCTCAGCCTTTTCTGAAACCATATTTTTTTATTCTTCCTCCATGTCACCATACTTCTTTTTTCATTCATCCTCACCCCAGGGCCTTTGCACATACTGCTCCATTATCTAGAATAATTATCACTCCTCTTTTAACTTAGTGATAGCTACTCTTGTTTCCAATTTCACTTCTCCAAATGAGTGCTTTCTAGCCTGAATTGGGCAAAGCCCCTATTACATATCTGACAGCCCCACACACATCTACTTTATGGTACTTAGTACATTTGCAATTTTACACTTACTGATGTGAGTATCTGATTAATATTTCTGTCCTCCATGAAGACAGGGATCTAGTATGATCTTGCTGGGCATGGGCACCTGTGTGGCACACAGCAGATGCTGTATACAACATATATTTGCAGAAAATGAAAGTCTAGATAGTGGGAACTAAGTTTTATTGAATGATCTATGACTGTAAGGATAATTGAGTGAATGACTGAAAGAATAATTCTCGGAGCTTATGAGTGAGTTAAGAGAAAAAAAAATCTACAAGTTTCTAAAGGCCAGAGGCCCCTTCTCCTTACTCCTCTTTGAATGTAGACAGCATCTTCCACCCACCAGTAGACATTTTAATTCTGTCAGAGGATGGTGATGATGTGTTCTTGGCAGAGGAAGAATCTCAGGAAAAAAAATCTTTTGTTATTAAAAACATAGAAATTCTATCACTTCTCAGCCTTTTGGCTAAGATCAAGTGTAAAAACATAGAAATTCTGAGTAAAATATAACAAATATCCTTCTAAATGCATAGCTGAGCTCTCAAGAAAGTAAGGAATTTTCCACGGTCAAATACACAGAGGGATGTGAAAAGCAGAACCAAGTCTCTGAACTGGTGTTGGCTGTCCTGAGGGGAGAGGCCGCGGTCAGTATCATGGTGTTTGGATCATAACATCCACGTGGTTCAGGAGAAGCAGCCCAGGGCCTTCATGAAGTGGGGATGGGGAGATGGGAACTGAGACTCCCACATAAACCTGGAACTCTCAAACGACCATCGCTCTGTAAAAGAGTGTAACAGGGAAATAAATTCTCCTACCTGCAAAAGGAGACTACTAAGAAACTTGCCTGCCTCTGCCTCAGTGGGGTCGTGGGAGAGGGTGGAAATGTTCTCTGCGAGAACAGATCATCGCAGCCCACCTCCTGCAGGCTGGAGGCTCAGGTTGAACCACTATTATGTGGTCTACCCACCTAAGGAGAAGTTAAAATAACAAGTGGCCTAGGCCAGTGATAACCCTGAGGACCTCAACAAAAGCACGTAAAAAACCTCTGTAGAGGAACACACACCTCAGCCTGCACTGGATCACTATGGAGAAAGCCCCTGAAGAATAGCTCACCATCCAAAATCACAAAACACACACACTGTCCATATAAGCAAGGATCAGCAGGCACAGGAATCAGGAAGCTGATGTTCCCCACTCCACCCCTCCATCACCACCACCAAGAATTTCAGATATAAGAACTATTAGCTAGCTCTAATTTAAACATATGGTATGTATTCCACGTATGCGATATTAATACAATAGATTCTCCTGGATTATGGAGAATTGGGTTGTGCTGCGCACGTGAAAGATGTCTAAAGCCCCCAAAACATTTGTTATTTGCTTTCCCAGGAAATGGCACAAGGACTTCTTGGGGATGGATCTATGATTTTAGGACAGAATGGCTTCCACATGGTTACTGCCACCAATTAGCAGCATAGTCCGTATTTAAATTTAAAAATAAATATTGTCTAAGCAGCTCTCCATTTAGGTGGTGGCTTATAAACAGAAACTCTGGTAAGTTGTAAAAAAATTGTTCACATAGCTTTAAGGACTGTGAAAAGTGGTGAGATGGGCATGTCTGATTAGAAGCATGTTGGCATGGACCTCGATGTCTATGTAAGCAAGACCACACGTTCAGCTTCATACATGACAGCACAGTTAAAATAATCACAGCTAATGAGTACACAGCAGCACCTTTTACAAAACTTGATTTATCAAACTGCTACAGGCATGTCTCTTGGAGAGATGACATCTGGTTTGGGGCACTTCTAAATTGTCCCAAAGGACAATTTGGGAGAAATTAGGAATTAAGAATTGGGAATTAAGAATGCCATCTCAGTGCTGCATCATTTTTCATTTCATACAAATGGGACACAATCTGTCCAATAGCATCCGTGTTGTCAATGTGCTTTGTTTTGCCCAGTAGATATTTTATTTCTACTCTTTGGTTGCTGTTATGAAAAGATCATTAAGATTTATTGCTTCTTTGTGCCAGGTGCTTTGCTAGGAGCTTCACAAGTGGTCTATAACTTAATGCTCCCAACCAAGGACAACAATAACAATTGCCATTCATCACATGCCCACCAAGTGCTAAGTATAGTACCATAAGTAATGCGGCTTCTTCAACATAAGAGCAACTGCATAGGTTAAACGTTGTTATCCCAATTTGCAAGCAAAGAAATAGAAAACCAAAGAGGCTAAGAAACTTGGCAAAGGTCACAGAACTAAGAAATGTGAGAACCAGGTTTTGAGCCCAGGTTTGTCCATTTCTAAAGCTAGAGTGCGCTTAATTACACACCAGTGCCAGGATCCAAAGTGTAAGCCTTAAGTTTCTCTTGCAAATTCATAAACCAACACTTAAAGCTGCAAGAGAAGATGCTATTTGGATATTTGGAGAAAGCAAATGCTTTCCTTTTAATTCTATGACTCCTCTAAATTTTGAAGTGTGAGAGTATGACACCATTATTAAATAGACAAGTAAGTCTCATAATGTCGTGGATTTTAAGTCAAAACTCTTACTTATGGGAACTTAGATTTCCTCAAAATGTGCTCTTTTCCCAAATTCCTCACATTTCTTATGTGACAATTATATGGAGCAGAGCTTTTCTTCAAGTGGGTTGCAATAAGAAAGTTTGAAAGTGACTGATACAGACAATCTGATTAGTAGCACTACGTTTACACAATCTACATTAATTTCCCTGAAATCCTGGGTAACCAAGTTTGTGCTTTGCTGTGAAACATGACAAGGAAAAAGCAGGAGATGCTTCTCCTCTTGTCACGGTCCCTGCTTTGCTCTGTCCCACTCTCCTCATTCTCTCCCCGATTCTCCAGCCTCTCCACCTCTGCTCATTCCTTGGCTCCTCATTTCCAGGGTTGGCCCCATTCAGTTCTCACCCTCTTGGGCACATGCCCTCTCCTGTGGTTTCTCCATGCCTTCCAACCTGACACCCCCAGTTCCAACAGCACCCCAAACCCCTCATTTCAAACTTCCTATTAGATGTGTCCATACCGACACATCCTCCTCTTCTAAGAAACATATCTAAAAACCGAGTGCATGCTTCTTTCCTTCCAACTGCTTCCCAATCTAACTTTCCCACTGATGTCAGGGCATAGCCATGGTTTCAACCTCTCAGGTGGTAACCTTACTCTTCTTTGTCTCTTCTTGTTTCTTCTCCTTCAGTCAATAAATTCTGTGAGCTTCGGTAGCACCTGTTGGATTTACCCCTTACTTTTCCATTCTCTGGCCGCCATGCTGTGTGCTGCACATATGGGTTGCAGCTATTGTCTCTGAGATATTCTTCCTTTCTTCATTCTCTCTCTTCTTATATTCTCCTTCTATCCATGATTCAATTATTCAGTCAGTATCTATAAAGTGCTTCCTACTACGTCCAGATACTGTGTAGGTGCTGAGTGAATGAAGAGAGATGCTCCCTGCTCCCACGAACTTTACTCCTTAAAGTGGGAGGAGATGGTCTTCAAACAAGTAAGATACCAAATTTACAAAACTCAAAACCACGAAAATAAGTAAGGTGACTATTTCTCCCAGAATACTCTTCCCAAATACCCTTTTAACTTGTTACTCCTCCAGCTCAAGTACTTCTCACGTCAGCCTATTGCCCACTGAACCAACCTAGAACATTTTCCTAGACATGAAGAGGTTCAGTAACTTGTTCAAGGTTACACATCTAATAAACTGAAAATAATTGGTCAATGCAGACAAGCAGATTTTCATATACATAGATCATGGTAACAGTATTCACTGAGTCTATGAATTGACATACTGTTTCTTGAGAGGTAATTTAGGATAATAGTTATGATTACGGAAGCTCAACTTTAGTCTGGATAGGGCAGGCCATTTGGTGTAGTTATCTACTGGTATATTCAACTGCTTCTAAACTATTTATTTATTTGAGACAGAGTCTTGCTCTGTCATCCAGACTGGAGTTCAATGGCACCATCTTGGCTCACAGCAACCTCCACCTCTCGGGTTCAAGTAATTCTCCTGCCTCAGCCTCCCAAGCGGCTGGGATTATAGACACCCACCATCATACCCACCTAATTTTTTTGTATTTTTAGTAGAGACAGGGTTTTACCACGTTGGCCAAGCTGGTTGCGAACTCCTGACCTCAGGTGATCCACCAGCCTCGGTCTCCCAAAGTGCTGGGATGACATGCATGAGTCACCACACCCAGCCTAATTGCTTCCATCTTAATGGAGTATCAGTTGGCAATCTTTTGTTTTCAAGGTACAGAAAATCCAACTCAAACTGCCTTGGAGTAAAAAGGGAATTGCTGTTTCACGTATCTGGAGACAGGGACAGTTCTAGATTCAGATCTCATTTGATTCAGAAGCACACGATGTCATTTCTGTCTCACTGCCAAGCAGAAAAGATGGGGAAGGCCATCTAGTCTTATAATCTCACCACGCATCATCCAGAGGATGAGAAGGTATTATTTCTGGAAACTTCCAGTGAAGACAGACGACGTTTCTATCCTAGGGCCCCCAACCAAATCCTTGCATTTTGCTGACGTGAACTGCATCAAAGGCATTCTACAAACTCATCATTTGACAATGGTAGGGATAAGTGGTGTAAGTCCCCACTCAAAGCACATGGCCAGAATGTGAAGGGGTAGTTTCTTAAAGGTGTTATTGGCAAGACGCTAATGAGGCAACGAACAAATGCACCAGAGTGGATGTTTGTCTGTTTTTATCTTTCTATAGGTGTGTTCCTATGCTTCACTTTTTATATTCATCTCCTTACTCAGGTTAACCTGAGATTTTCTCTAAGTGCAATTAACTGTAACCACTAAAAAAAATACACATCCTTGTAGACTGAGGGAAAAAAGCTCAGCAGATCTATCATTATTTGTGATGAAAAATACATGAAGAATGGTAAAATCAATGTTTGCTTTCATCTTTCAAGGAAATTAGTAACTAAAACTGTCAACTAAATTGTTCTTATAGATTTTTTAAACAACATATGTTGTTTATAGATTCTTAAAGGAATGATTATATATTGAATTCAAAATGAAACTTATGGAGAACTTTTGAGAACCTTTTATCTTAATTCCCATCATTCCATAAAAACATACCTCTTGTTTTTACAGATGAGGAAACTGAGCCTCAGAGAAGTCCAACATCCACCTAAGGTCACAGATGGTAAAGGAGCCAGGATTTATGGCCAGATAAGTGCCTCTAAAATGCAGGCTCCTCCCACTGACACATGCAGCCGGGCCTGCCTGCGGACTCATGAGGAGCAGCATGTTGTTCCTGTTGATTCTGTGCAATTTTTAGCCCTCCATGGCTGCTGTCATCAGCTTTCATGCTGGTATAGAAATGCAACAAGAACATACTGCCAGGATAAAGCGGGGAGGTGACTTCTGCCAAAGAACAGTGGGGACAAAGGTCAGTGAAAGGTGAAGCCATAGGGTGAGCCAGTTTAAAAGACTTCCAGAAATTGTCTGGGCAAGAAGGAAAGAGACAGATTAGAAACAGAAAGGTGCCAACAGGTTTGTGGGAGACAATAACAGGAACCAGTTGGAAAATTAAAATAGAGCGCTCTAAAAATTCAAGAAATATAATACACAGAGTTTCTTGACAGCAAAATCAATACTACTCAGAAAGGCCTCTGAAAATACAATGAATGCTCTGGAAACGGTTAATATGCAGAACACACACACACACACACACACACACACACACACACAAAAGGAACACATTTTGAATTTCCTGATCATTTTCTTTTCTGCTCAACTTTATAACCAAAAAGTTGAGGGAGGGAGATTTTGTGTGCTTTCCTTTGAATTCTTCGATGGGGCATTAGTTACCTCCTTTGGATAAGATGTGGTACTCGAGCCTGATGTGAAACAATATTCACCCCCTTGGCATTAGGCAAACTTTCCCCACAAAGCAAAATAATAATTTTTAAAACCCTTCTATATTTCTTTCCACAAAATCCTACAAACGCATCTAGAAATGCTTTTCCATGGGAAGGGGGTCGGGGAGTGAGTGGTAGCTTCTTATCAGGGAGGGTGTGTTATTTTTTGGCAGGGGGAGGGTGTGTTTAAAGTGTGTTCAGTTGTGAATGAGCACGCGCCTGTGTATGCAAGGAGCAGGGGTGGAACCGAATTAGCGGAGGTGTTCCGGAGAAGCCAAATTAGAGAATTTTAGGAGGACAAAAATGGACCATTTTCTTCTCCTCAATTTTTAATATATAATAATTTATACAAAAGGTTTTAATGTCTAAACACAGTAGGTTTTACCATTACAACATGAATGGCAGGAAGGGTGGGAAGAAGGGTGGAAACCACTAAGCACAAAGCTAGCCTAGCTTGGTCAGACAAAATGTTTGCTGAGCACTTTTGCGCCAATCAATGGCTAGGAGTTTTCTTTTGTGAACAAGGAAAATAACTGGCTGCTCACAGGCTATGTTCTCCTGGGAAGAAGCAGACATAATAAATAACAAATCACACAAGTAATATCATCTATAAGCAAATAAATAAGGTAAATTCCAATACTGAACAGAAAAAGGGTGACTAGGCCCATGTGAGAGAAAGGGCACATTAGCTAGTTCAGGCTGGGGAAGGGCTTTCTAAGGAGGAGACACAGGAGTTGGGACATGAATGAAGAGAAGGAGAGAGTCACGTGGAGATCTGGAGGAAGAGTGTTTCAAGCAGAAGGAGCAGTGATTGAAAAGGCTGGCACAGCTCTGCTTGATGGAGGGATGGGAAGCAGCCCAGTGTGGCTGCAGTCCAGGAATTATGGGGACAGGAAAGGGGAGGTAAAGTCAGAGAGGAGGCAAAAATCACCAAGCCAATTTAAATAGGTGAATTTTATTCTCTGGCACTGGGAAGCCACCAGAGGACTTTGCCTAAGGGAATCATATCGTCTGATGTACACTTTGTTAAGGTTACTCTAGCTGACATGTGCAGTGTGGACTGGAGGGGATGAGAAGAGGCCAAGAGTGAGGTAGTGATGATGATGGACATAGTGCAGGTGATGCAGGTGATACAGATGATGTAGGTGGTGTAGGTGATGCAGGTGATATAGATGATGTAGGTGGTGCAGGTGATGCAGGTGGTGTAGGTGATACAGATGATGTAGGTGGTGTAGGTGATGCAGGTGGTGTAGGTGATGCAGATGATGTAGATGGTGTGGGTGATGCAGGTGGTGTAGGTGATGCAGGTGGTGTAGGTGGTGCAGGTGGTGTAGGTGATACAGATGATGTAGGTGGTGTGGGTGATGCGGGTGGTGTAGCTGATGCAGGTGGTGCAAGTGGTGTAGGTGATACATATGATGTAGATGATGTGGCTGATGCAGGTGGTGTAGGTGATGCAGGTGGTGCAAGTGGTGTAGGTGATACAGATGATGTAGATGGTGTGGGTGATGCAGGTGGTTCAGGTTTAGACAAAGGCTGTGGCATCAGATGGTAAGAATCACTGGAAATAGACAGGCTAAGATGTGCTGATCAATCAGATCTAAAAGTCTGTACTGAATTGAACAGTATTCTCCCCAAATCCACGTCCATGCAGAACCTGTGAAGGTTACTTTATTTAGAAACAGGGTCTTTGCAGATGTGACCAAGTTAAGATGTCAAACTGGATAATGATGAGTCCTAAATCCAATGACTGGTGTCATCGTAAGAGGGAAATCTGGACACAGACACACTGAGAAGGAAGAAGGCCATGTGACGCAGAGGCGGATATTGGGAGTCATGATGCCACCAGCCGGGGAACACCAAGGATTGCCAGCAAACACCAGAAGCTAGGAGGAGGCAAGGCGGGATTCTCCCCTAGAGCCTCCAGGAAGTATGGCCTGATGACACCTGGATTTTGGACTTCTGGCCTCCAGAACAGTGAGAGAACAAATCATTGTTTTTAGCCACCCAGATTGAGGTAATCTGTTATGGAAGCCCTAAACAACGAATTCAAAGTTTGAGAGAAAGAGGGATCAGGATGGCTCCACTGCTTGGGGTCTGTGCAGCTGGGTAAATGATGATGCCACTTCCGGAGATGGGCAAGTGCAGGTTTGAGGGAGAAAATCAAGAGTTTGATTTCAGACATAGTAAATGTGAGATGCCTCTGGACATCTAAGTGGTAATATTAATGGCACACTGAAAATGCAAATTGAGAGTATCAGCATTTGAATAGTACTTAACAATCAGAAGTCTGGATGGGCTCACTTAGGAACAGAGTACAGATGAGAAAAAGGCCAGATGAAGCCCTGTGGCCCACAACCAGGAGACATTTGGTCAAAGAACCAGCAAAGCAGACCAAAAGAAGGAGGAGAGCAAGTGGAAAGGAAACCCAGGCACGTTGGTCTCATGGAACCCAACAGGACAAGAGATGTCTCAACAAGGAGGAGGTGATTGCTGCATCAAATGCCACTGAGAGGTTGAGTAAGACAAGGGGACTGGATTTGACTTTGACGCTGGCAAGCTATTGGTTATCAGTGACCTGGGCCAGTCATTCCAAGAGGGGTGGAGTAAAAGTCCAAATTGAGGGGAAAAAGAAGGTGATGAAGTGGAGACATGAAGTATGGCCCATTTTTCAACACATCGTGCTTTGAAGCAGAGGAAGGGAGCTGTAGCTGCTGCAATGGGTGATATTAAGGCACTGCGGCTGGGCGTAGTGGCTCATGTCTGTAATTCCAGCACTTTAGGAGGCCAAGGTGGGTGGGTCACCTGAGGTCAGGAGTTCAAGACCAGCCTGACCAATATGGTGAAACTCCATC
>PVKP010009992.1:0-43703 GCA_004027715.1 Plecturocebus donacophilus | reverse complement strand
AGGATTGTCTGGCCGTGCAGAATACCCATTTAAGATCTGAAGTCTTAATGTGAGCCCCAGCAGCACCACCCTGAGAGTCTCTCCAGAGGATGGCTCTGCGGTGTCTGAGTGCTGAGTCGGTCATGCTCTTGGCTGCTCCATACTCCCCACCTTTGATCCTTCCAACAGAACTTGCCAGGGGAGGCATCTGCTTTTCTTCATGTGCCCTGGAGGCAGCCACAGAGAGGAGAGGCTGAGGGGTCAGAGGGACAGCATCCCTGCCTGCAGCTGCTCTTGGGGACTTCCATTTTCAATTCTGTGCCCTGCTTTGGAACTTACAGAAAGCCCAGCGAGGAGAACACCACTATCATTGACTGTGCACTGATGTGTGCAGTTAAATCCCTTGCAGTTAAGGATTTCAGACAGATTCTAACCAGATTAATGCATAATTCTACTCAAGTGGATTAGTTTAACAACAATGATTGATGATTCCAAATTTTAAGACTCTCTCGGTTTTGCAGTTTCTCTTGTTTGTGTCCCTGCTGGTGATGCTTTTCTGCGCTGCCCCTCACGCGAGGCTGCTGTGGGGCAGAAACAACACCTACGTTTTGGTTGGCCTTGAGTCCCCAGGAATCACACAAAACAGGCCTTGGATAAATTGGCTACTGCATGTATGTATTACAGTGAGTTCTTCTAACTGTGTAAGTAGGAATTTCTGCTGGAAGACCAGACTTGGACAGCCCAGGGCCTTTATGCTGACAGTCTTGCATCCATCACTATTCACGGAGAGCAATGTAACATAACTCCCAATGGTGCTAACGGCTAAATGTGGTGATGCTTTAATTCTATACTGCCAGGATCATCCATCTCTTCACTCTGGGAAGACCTGGCCACCTATGGCTCAAAGACAAGTCATCTCATGAGAGGGATCAGGAGACACCCTAATTTCCTTTCCTTCAAAACCTCCCTCCAATTTTACCCTCATTGTTTTTCTTTACCTTTGGGGAGAACTAAAAGATGTGATGGGAAGAACATCTCAGAAGGGACTAGGAATTCTTTAACTGGCTTAGCTCAATGAGTGGCCTTAGAAAAGTCCCATCAACTATTGGGTTCTCAGCGTCCTCTTTGGTCACACAAGGAACTTATCTGGATGCTTCTAAGGTCCCTTCCTTAGTTTCTCCTTGGACGAAGCTCAGTTTGCCCACCATACATCTGACACCATCCTTTCCCTGACCTCAATTACCAGCTCCTCATCCCTCCCCCACCCTTCCCCTTCAGTATCTATAAATCCTTCCCATCTGCTTACAGAGGCCTTTCCTCAACACCACCACTCCCTCACATGTGATAGTAGAGGCTCTATCTTTCTTGCTATTCTTAGGTATCCTCAGAGTATTTGTAAGCAGACAAGGGCTTTTAGCAGGAGAAGCAAAGTTCATGGCCAGGCACGTGGCTCACGCCTGTAATCCCAGCACTTTGGGAGGCTGAGGTGGGTAGATTTCCTGAGGTCAGGAGTTCGAGACCAGCCTGGCCAACATGGTGAAACCATTTCTCTACTAAAAATACAAAAATTAGCTGGGAGTGGTGGTAGGCACCTGTAATCCTCGCTACTTGGGAGGCTGAGGCAGGAGAATCGATTTAACCTGGGAGGCAGAGGTTGCAGTGAGCTGAGACCATGCTGCTGCACTCCAGCCTGGGCGACAAAGCAAGACTCCATCTCCAAAAAAGAAAAAGAAAGAAAAGAAAAAACAAGAAGTATCATTTTACTTTTTGCCCTCGTAATCCACTGAGGCAAATCCACTGATGCCGAGATATGTTAGGTGGACCTATGTGGCACAGAACCAGGTCAAACAGTAGGAAAGGATGATGCAGCCTCCTGAGAGTCAAGTCAACAGGAGCAAAGAGGAGTCCTGACTGGTGCGCTGGAAGAAGCCCCAGGGCTTAGAGAAGGTGTAAGTCACGTGATCTGGACGAGTTAGCCCCAGACTAGTTAGCAGAGATCTACACCGGCCCCAGAAGTGGCCATGAAGAGAGTGGGAGCCACAGAAGCACCTCTGGAGACTGCTCAGAGGTTTGGCACGAGCAGCAGAGGCACACAGGACCAGCAGGAGGGGCTGTTGATACAGTTAGGACCAGACATCTGGCCTAGAGGACCATCACCAGGCAAGGTCAGGGGAAAACAGTGCAGCAAATTTTTGGAAATATTCCCGAGGATTTCTTTGAAAGATGGATTTTCCCATGATGATCCATACTGATTGCAAGCAGCTATTAAATTATTAGAATTCAAAAACTGAAAAGAATCAGGTCTCACTTTGAGGTCCAATACTGGAGGCCTGGAACATTGGGTTGCATTTATACTCCCTGCATATGCATAGAGAGGACCTTACACATGGTAGGTACTCAGTCAAATTGTTCAATTATTTTTTTTAATCAAAGATTTTTTTGTTCACTTTATCATTTGTGGATAAATATACCAACACAGACTGGTTCCGCTTATGGGAAGACCTTGGTATTTCCTAAGTCAGGAGATCCCTGAACCTCCCGGCTTTGGAATTTACCACACTTCTCCTCCCATCTCCTCCTCCCCAGGGTCTGTAACCACAAGACTTGAAGTATTGTAAAGTATTTTCAGTTCAGCAACTGAGGACTCAGAAGAGAGGCCTGGACACAGCTGTGAAACCTTAAGCCCTAGGAAAACGCCCTCCACGCAAGGGCAAGGTTGCACTGGGCCCCACCCTGGGGGAACCCTCCACGCTGGGAGATTGGCTCCATCTGTCTTCCATGTCTCTGCAAAGTGTTAACAAAGTTTATTTCTATCGTTTTAGTGGAAAATGGCTGCTCAATGCTCAATGTTGAAAACTTTCAACATAGATTACTGAAAACTCTTAAAACATATTTGAGAGCTTCCAAGTTCCTCTTCTGCCCTGCCTAGATGCCTTCCCCTCATCTACAGAGGACTCTAATTCCCACAGAGGTATTTCATCATTCTTCCCTCCAGAATCCATACTTTGCTGATCAGGCCAATACTTACTAATTGGTATGCAACTGCTAGAAGGCAACAGAAGCTCCCCAAGATTTCCACCCCCTAAATCTGTGTCACCATTGCTATTCATTAGGCTAGACAAAGTCCTTTCTTTAAACCACAAATTCTGAAAGTATTTTCTATGCAACTTCCCAAGAAATGATTTAATAGTCTAGAAATGATTCAACAGTCTACCAGATACTTGTAAAAAAATATTTTCTACCAAATCAAGTCGAAATATTTGGTTAATATAAATATGAATTAATGAACCATATTAATTCTTAAATTTCATTAGGTTTTTTTTTTTTTTTCATCAAACATGGCCCAATTTTAAGGCCAGAGACCTTAATAACCACAATGAATGTGGTCATTTTGGTTAGGAAAACAACTTTCCAAAAATAAACTAACCTCTTGGACTTCAGGTCCTATGGAAAGGCTGTGAAGTATACTAAACCCATGGAGTGAATGTGCAGGTTGCTGAGAAAATGCCCAGTCTTGAAGAAATGAAGATGGCCTTTGTGCCCTTCTCTCAAATTCAAGCCAGCTCTGTCTTACTCTTCAGAGGTAGGAGACCTCTGGGTTAAATGGCCTAGGAAGTATATTACACTGAAAGCATCACTTTTAGAGTTCAAACATTACTATTATTATTATTATTATTTTACAGCTAACATCATTCGGCATTTACTTATACCAGGAACTAAGCTCATTTAAGCTTCACAAGTCTGCAAGTTAGAGTTATCCCCATTTTATGGAAAATAGTAACAATACAATACTAATATTTATATAGTGTTTATTATATGCCAGGAACTGTTCTAAGCAATTTACACATATTAACACATTTAACACCCACACTAACTGCATGAAGTAGGAGAATTTTTGCACTGCACAATCCCACCAGGTTCCATTCACATCAACGATGATGTGACTACAGCATTCATGGTTTCTAATTTCTCCACCTTCTAAGGGTTCTTGAATGAGTAAATGCCGCCGGGTGCAGTTGGGCAGTCTAGCTCTCTGATTACATAGCATCTCATGCTGGACCCACATCACATCTGTACTTTTCCCAGGTCAGAAAAATAAACGACCACTTATTCTAAGCACAGAACTTGATGTACATTCATACGCACATAAATATGGCTCTCACAAGAACTCTCTAATTGCATGTTTCTTTTGTAGCTAGACCACAGGTTACAGAAAAACTGCTCTGCCTGAAGATATTCTAAAGTATTGAGTGTGGAGGGTCTGCAGAGTTACATTTAAATTTGTGAGAGCACCTTATGTGCCTATTTGGCTATTTCACTTATGCACATTTACCCAATATGTGTATACCTGTGTTTGAATTAAAATGGTTAAAAAATGGACATTCATAAGCACAACTGATGACATGTAAAGGGCTAAGACAGAGAGGTGTTATTCCCTGTACTGTGGGGCTTGAGGGCTCAAAAGCTAGAAATCGCACTTCCTAGGCTCTCCTGCAACTCAGGTTCTAAATGCAAATAGAGTACCAAGGCCCAGAAGATGGGAGTGAGATGGAAGCTATTTTCCTGCTGCTGCAGCCATCTCAGCTAGCAGGGGGCTGTGGAGGCCAGGACTCTCCTGCAATGGGGTAGCAGCCTCCAGGTGTGGGGGTCACAGAGGCAGCCTCCCATAGGGGCAGAGCAGCTTCCTGATCACTGCCTGCAGTTAAGTTGAGGTCTTCTTGAGGCAACAGTTCTAGCAGAGACATCCTGCTTCCCAGTGCCCCTCACCACAGAGACAGCAGCCCCCATGATGGGCCAATTTTACATGGTGTTCCAGAAGTGATTCCTCGACCCCCAGCCCGGAGCCTCCTCCTCCAGCTTTTCCTTCTCACGTACCCAATGTCCTGTAACAAATCTCTTCCCACGGAAATTAGTTCATTTTTTCCCCAAACCAAACTTTAATGGATAATAGCAAATGCCAGATGCCCAGGAGCTGCCTTTTTCCTGTCGGATGTGATGCAAACAAGGGAGGCGGTGCCCTAGTAAGTCTTGGCATTCAATGAAAACAGCACATTCCAGATTCAGAGGTACCAGCCCCAGAGGGCTGAAGCCTGGCTTCTAACTGATCTGTGTAATTTCTGCTTAAATACACATAGTTCTCACAATTTCTCACCACTGTCCCCCATGCTCCTCAACCCCCCAAAAAAAAGAAAGCAAAAGAAATTCCAGCAGAGCTAAGGAGACTTTGTGCGAAAACTTCTCTCTCAACTCTGAGTACAATCCTCAGTGAATCAGGCACTTCTGAGCTCATCTTTTGTGTGCGCTGAACCTCTATTAACTGAGCCCATCTTTAGAAGACAGTCAGCCTGTGAGTTTTTAAAAGCCTGCCTCAGTCCATGCTTGCCTGGCAGAACTTAACCTCTCCTTTAAATGTGAACCAAATCACTGCAAGAGATCATTCTTTTATAGCTTCAGAATAAAAGGTCCGACTGGCAAAATAAAAGAATTTAAATAGATGATAATGCATACAGGACAAAGGCTGGCAATGAGTTCCCTGGGGCCAACAGTGTTTATAGTAATACTATCTTCATTGTGAGGATTTCAACAACGCATCACATCATTTGCACACTAAAGTTCATGTATGGGAATCTGTATACAATATGGAAAGAGGCTACACTAGGGACAAAACAATATTTATATATCGTCTAAGACATCCTCTGCAGCTATAGAATGTCTAGTAATATTAGCAAACTATACAAACTCTATGACTGGTAGTCAGCATGTTCACCTGAAGGCTATATCATTGCCTCTGGCTCCTGAAGATTCCAAGAACTGGAGAGCAAGGATTTAACAGCATCTCAATCATGCAGTGAGGTCATTCATTACAGCTTATTCTCCATCATCAGCCCAGATGATGAAAAAGGCTATTTTCTCTCAAGGTCATATCTCAGAAATGCTCTCTAATGAGTGAAATGAAACCAAATCAGACCATTGCACCAGCTGTCAGGAGGCCCTCTCTCTCAGTATGACCAACTCGGTCACCAGCAAGATAATTTTGAGCTCTATGAGAGCTTGCCTATGTATCAAAAATGCCTGAGGTTTTATGCTTTACTAACTCACTGTCTTGTTAAGATGCAGTAGGCAATTATGCAATCATCCTAGTCGGGAATTTAAATTGAGTCCTTGACCCATCTGCGGCTCAGACCCTATGGTGTGAATGCAGTGACCACAGTGACAACCTGACACATAATTGCTGTTCTTAGTACAACACAATCCTCAGAAAGCATGGACAATTCCTTCAGCATCAGATAAGTTAACCTATCTATTCAATTCTAGGTAGGATATTACTAGAACTTTTATAGAAGTCAAGAAGAAAATGCTCACAATTAAAAGGTCCTTTCTTACCTACCACCAAAACCACAGTCCCTCATATTTGATTCCAGATACTGTAGCATTGAGGATGTTACACAGCTTGCTTCAGAGTTTGTTGTTGCTGATTTTTTTTTTTTTTTTTTTTTTTTAGAGACAAGGTCTTGTTCTGTCACCCAGGCTGGAGTGCAGGGGTGTGATCATAGCTCACTGGAGCCTCAACCACCTGGCTTCAAGCCATCCTCCCATCTCAGCCTCCTGAGTAGCTGGGACTACAGGCACATGCCACCACAACTTGGTTGATTTTTGATTTTTTATTATGTAGAGACAAAGTCCTGCTATGTTGACCAGGCTGGTCTTGAACTCCTGGCCTCAGGCAATCTTCCCACCTTGGCCTCGTGCTGGGATTACAGATGTGAACCACTGCACCTGGCCTCCTTCAGAGTTCTAACTAGGATTTTCCTGATAATAAGATATCTGGAAGAGGGTTCAAAAAGAGTTCACCTAATACATACCAACTTCTGCTCTGAAGAGAAGAGTTCAAAGTTCCAAGGCTCTTATAAAACTCTCTAGGCACTGCTCTTAGCTTGAACACTAGTCACTAATAAAACAAGTCTTTCACTGAAGATAAAATGAGAATAATAATTTGAGCAGAAAATGGCTAAGCCAGTAAAAAACAGAAACAAGAATAAATGAAAGTACATGTTCTTTTTAACAGGTTTATTGAGGTGTAATTAACATGCCATGAAATTCCCATTGTAAGCATGCAGTTCACTGATATTTAGTAAATTTATAGTTTTGCAGTCATAACCACAATCCAATTGTATATAGAAGATTTCTATCACCCCCAAAATATCCCTAGTGCCAATGTGCAGTCAATCCCTGTTTCCACCCCCAAGCCACTAAGATTTACTCTCTCTGGATATTTAATGTAAAGGAATCATAAAGTATGTGGTCTTTTGCATTCAGATTCTTTCTTTGAGCACCGGAGTCAGCAAACTACCTACTGCCTGTTTTTGTAAATAAGGTTTTACCGGCACACAGCCACACCTATGCATTCATATACTGTCTGTTGCTGCTTTTGCACTACAAAAGCAGAGTTGGGAAGTTGCAGCAGAGATCATCTTGTCCACAAATCTGAAATATTTACTACCTGACTCTTTAAAAACATTTGCCAACCTCTAACTTAGCATATTTTTGCATTTCATCTATGTTGTAACATGTCTCGGTCATTCATTCCTTTTTATCGCAGAACATTTTGCAACATATCACATTTAATATATATCATGTTTGTTTATATATTAAAATATCACATTTATATTCGTGTATGAATGTATCATATTTGACTATCCATTCATTTGCTGATGGACATTTGGATTATTTCTAATTTGGGGCCATTAAGAATAATGCAGCTATACACATTTATGTAAAAGTTTTTCTGTGAACGTATGAGGTCATTTCTTATGGCAGACACCTAGTACCCAGGAATGACATTGCTGGATTCTATGGTAAGCTTACGTTGAACCTTATAAGAAACTGGCAAACTGTTTTCCAAGTGGCTGTAACCATTTTACGTTCCCACTAGTAATGTATGAGGGTTCCTGTTTCTCCACATTCTCACTGCCTGTTGTTACCACCTGTCAATTTTATGATGCTATTCTAATAGGTAAGAAGTGGTATATCATGGTGGTTTTAATTTGTATTTCTTCTAATGACTAATGAGGTTAACATCTTTTCATGTGCTCGTTCGCTATTTGTCTTCTTTGATGAGCTGTCTATTCAAATCTTTCACCCATTTTTTTCTTTTCTTTTCTCAGGTTATCTTGTTATTGAGGTGTAAGACTTCTTCATATATTTTGTGTAGAATTCCTTATCAGATGTATGGTTTGCAAATATTTTCTCCCATTTCTCTGTGGGTTGTCTGTTCACTTTCTTGATGCTGTCTTTTGATATTCAAAAGTTTCCAATTTTGATGATGCCCAATGTATTAAATTTTAAAATGTATAGATTTTGCTTTTGGTGTTGCATGTAAAAAATTTTTGTCCAACCCAATGTACTAACAATTTCTCCTATGTTTCTTATTGAAGTTTCATAATTTTAGCTCTTAACATTTAGGATTAATCTTTTTGCTTGTAGCTGTCCAATTTCCTTAGCACCATTGTCCCTATTGAATTGCATTGAGACCTTTACAGAAAATCAACAACTTTAAATGTAAGAATTTATTCCTAGAATCCTAGAATTCAGTTCCATTGATCTATATGACTATCTTTTTGCTAATACTGTACTATCTTGCTAACTGTAGTCTTATAGTAAGTTTTAAGGTATGAAGTATAAGTCCTTCAACATAGTTCTTATTTTTTCAGGATGGTATGGCTATTCTGAGACCTTCGCTTTTCCATAGAAGTGTTAGCGTACTACCAAAAACAAAGCTTGCTGAGGTTTCCAATATTTGCATTTAAAGCTATACTTTTTCTTTAAGTATCAGCTTGTTCATTGCTGTAAACGAACCTGATATGGCTTGGCTGTGTTCCCACCCAAATCTCATCTTAAATTGTAATCCCCATAATCCCCATCGGGAGGGACCTGATGGGAGGTAAGTGAATCACAGGGGCAGTTTCCCCCATGCTCTTCTCGTGATAATGAGTGAGTTCTCATGAGATCTGGTGGTTTTATAAGCCTCTGGCATTTCCCCTGCTAGCACTCATTCTCTCTACTGCCACCCTGTGAAGAGATGCCTTCTGCCATGATTGTAAGTTTCCTGAGATCTCCCCAGTCATGTGGAACTGTGAGTCAATTAAACCTCTTGTCTTTATAAATTACCCAGTTTCAAGTAGGGATATTTCTTCATAGCAGTGTGAGAACAGACTAATACAAAACCTGTTGATATTTTGATAGGCATTGTGCTGAATCTATGAATTGGTTTTGGGAAAACTTCCATCTTAACGAATATTAAGTCTTCTAGTCATTGAACTTGGTATATCTCTCCACTAATGTCTCAGCAATGTTTGGTACTTTATAGTACTTTAGCTTTTTTTTTGTTAAATGTATTTTTAAGTAGCTGATTCTTTTTAATGATGTTGTGAATAGAATTGTTTTATTTAATTTTTGGGTTGTTCATTGTTAATATACAAAATAAAATAGATTTTTATATATTGATCTTGTATCCTGCAACTTTGTTGCACTTATTAGTTTGAGTAGGGGCTTTTTTTTTGTGGGTTCCTTAAGGTTTTCCACAAACAGCATTATGTCATCTGTGAATACTGACAGTTTATTTCCTCTTTTCTAATCAGGCTACCTTATATTATTTCATTTTTTTTCTGATTGCATTTTAAAGATGCTCCAGTGCAATATTGAATAGAAGTGGCAAGAGCATGCATCCTTGGTATTGTTCTTTATATCAGGGGTAAAGCATTCAATCTTTCACCACTCTGTATGTGAACTGCAGGTTTTCCATAGATGCATTTTTATCAAATTAAGGAACTTTCCTTCTATTCCTACTTTATTGAATGAGTATTAAATTTTTTGAAATGTTTTATCTATTTTGATTAAGATAATCATACGGTTTTTTTTATCATTTATTATATTTATATGATATATTATATTAACTGATTTTCTGGTATTAAAGCAACCTTGCATTTCTAGGAAAAATCCTATTTGGTCATGGTGTTAATCCTTTTCATAAGTTGCTCAATTTGGTTTGCTAATATTTTATTGAGAATTTCTGCATTTTACTCATGAGGGATATTAGATTGTAATTTTCTTCTTGTATCTTTGTCTGACTTTGGTATCAAGGTAATACTAGCCTCATAAAATGAATTAAAAAATGTTTTCTCCTCCATTTTCTGGAAGATTCTGTGTAGGATCAGCATTATTTATTCTTTAAATGTTGGGTAGAACATTAAAGGAATAAATAATGATAGACATGATCTGTGAGCCTATCTAGATCTGGGGTTTTCTTTTGGGAAAGATTTTAATAACATTCAATTTCTTTATTATGCTACTGTTCAGATTTTCTTTTTTCTTCTTTTGAATCAGTTTTGATCATTTGTGTCTTATTAGAAATTTATCTGTTTCAGATAAATTTCCCAGTTCCCTCTCCCCAACTTTCTTTGTCCTGACAGGGGAACATGAAGTAACTTGACACAGCTGCATGCCTTCCTCTGCAGGCTTGAACCCACACTGAGGCCTTGCACATTCCCTGGCATGATAAAGTTGTTTAGATTGTTGCCCAAAACACTGAAAGGTCAAACACGTTGCTAAACATGTAGAAACTAGCCCAAGCCCTGAGTCAAATTCCTTAATCCCCATATAATTTCCATAAACTGAACCCCTCATTACAGACATACCTGGGCAGAACATCTCCTGTCTCTCTATCTGTTGAGAGGACTCTGAAGCCTCTGTATGTAAGATCTCCTAATAAATGCTTTGAACCAGTCACCCTAGTGTTCAGTGCTTCTTTCTTTCTTGGAATCCTAACCAGTTTCTATCTCAGGATGGTCTGGGGTAGTCCCTTATGGGAACTTCACTGCCACTACTTTTGAGTATGGGTTTGGTTGGACAGAACATTTGTTTGCATAAAGTTGTTCAAAATATTTCCTTATAATTGTTTTAATTTCTGTAGGGTTGGTTGTGATGTTTCTGCTTTCATTTCTGATTTTGGTAATTTGTGTCTTGTCTTTTATTGATCAGTCTAGTTTAAGGTTTGCCAATTTTGTTGATCTTAAGCAGCACTTTTGGCTTTTTAAAAATTTTCTCTAATGTTTTTTCCTGTTTTCTATTTCATTTATTTATGCTCTAATCTTTCCTTACTTCTGTTTGCTTTGGGTTTGGTCTGCTTTTCTTTTACTATTTTCTAAGGGTGTCTTTTGTGAAAGATGTTACATTAAAAAAATAAACAATTTCTGAGGGTGGGAACTTAATTGACTGATTTGAGATTTTTCTTTTTGAACATAGATATTGAAATATACACGTTTCCCTCTAAACACTGCTGATCTGAATCCCATAAATTTGGGTATATTGTGTTTTCATTTTTATTTGTTTCAAAACATTTTCTAATTTTTCTTAAGAAGACATAAAAATAGCCAACAGATATGTGAAAAAAATGCTCAACATCACTAATCATCAGCAAAATGCAAATCAAAACCACAATGAGATATCACCTCACTCCAGTTAGAATGGCTATTATCAGAAAGACAAAAAATAATAAATGCTGGCAAGTATGTGAAGAAAAGGGAACTCTTGTGCACTACTGGTGAAAAGGTAAATTAGTACAGCCATTATGGAAAACAGTGCAGAGGTTTCTCAAAATATCAAAAATAGACTACCTTAGGGTCCAGCAATCCCATTACTGTGTATATATACAAAGAAAATGAAACAAGTATGTCAAAAGAAATCTATTTTTTTCTTTGACTCATGAGTTATTTAACAATGTATTGTTTTAATTTCTAAATATTTGAGAGTTTTCAAATTTATTTCTGTTATTGATTTCTAACTGTGTTCTTGAAACATACCTTTCATAATTTCAGTCTTTTAAAATCTAGTGAGACTTGTTTTATGGCCTCATGTATGATGTATCTTGGAGATATTTTCATGTCTTTCTTAAAGAATGTATATTCTAGCCAGCACTATAGCTCATACTTAAAATCTCAGCACTTTGGTAGGCCAAGGCTGGAGGATTGCTTGAGACCAGAAGTTTGAGACCAGCCGGAGCAACATAGTGAGACTCTGTCTCTACAAAAATAAAAAAAAGAATTATTCAGCCCAGTAGTCCTAGCTACTTGGGAGGTTGATCACTTGAGCCCAGGAGTTCAAGATTACAGTAAGCTATCATCACACCACTGCACTCTAGCATGGATGACAGAGAGACTCTGTCTAAAAAAAACCAAATGTATATACTTTCATTGGTTGGCATATTCTATAAGGGTCTATTAGGTTAACTTGGCTGACAGTGTTGTTCAAGCTCTTTTATATTCTTTTCATTTTTTTTTTGTATAGTTATTTCATCAATTATTTAGAGTAGGGTATTAAAGTTAACAATTATTATTATTGAAATGTCTATTTGTCCTTTCAATTCTGTCAGTTTTTGCTTCATGTATTTAGGGTTCTATTGTTAGGTGCATATATCTATTGTTAGGTGCATATATTTATGCACCTAACAAATAGAATTGCCTGTGTTTTCATTATAAAACACCCTTTTTGCTGTTAGTAATTTTTTTTTTGTCTTAGAGTCTATTTTATCAGTAGAGCCATTCCAGTCTCTCATGAATATGTTTTGCATAAATATCTTTTTCCATTCCTTCATTTTCAATTTATTTGTGTCTTTTAATTGAAAATGTGTTTCATATATGGCATATGGTTAGATCTTACTTTTTTTATATGGTTTGACAGTATTTACCTTTTGATTTGTATTTTCCATCAATTCTTATTTAATAGAATTTGATATGGTTGTATTTATATCTGCCATTTTTCTATTTGCCTTCTATTCTGTATTAGTTTTCTGTTGCTGCTGTAACAAATTACCATGAATTTAGTGGTTTAAAACAACATGAATTTATTATCCTTCAGTTCCGGGGGTCAAAAGTTTGATGCAAGTCTCACTAGGCTAAAGGCAAGGTGCTAGCAAGGTTGCATTCCTTTCAGGATACTCTAAGAGAATCTGTTTTCTTGCCTTTTCCGGCTTCTAGAGGCTGCCCTCAATCCTTGGCTCATGGCATCCCCCAAAGCCAGCTATGGCCACTCCAGTCTTTCGCACATTACATCATCTGACACTGACCTTTCTGCCTCCCTCTTCCACTTTCAGAGATCCTTGCCAGTCTATTAGACCTGCCTGCATAATCCAGAGTAATCTTCCTATATGATGGTCAGCTGATTTGCAACCTTAGTTTCAACTGCAATCTTAATTTCCTTTGCCATGTAAGGTAACATACTCATGGATTATACTAATTAGGATATAGACATACTGGGGGGCATTACAATGCTGATATCTTTGCCTACCATGATGTCTAGCACCTTTTTGTTTCTTTGTTTGTCCTTTATGCCTTCTTTAGTGTTAAATACTCTATAATGTACTATTTTAATTCTAATTCCTTTGTTGATTTTTTAATTTTCAGGCCCCACCCGGAATCACAACCTCAGGCCAGCTGCAATGTTGATGTTCCCTGTCTCTTTGCCACTGAGATTGCTAATGTTTCTGACAACACTCGACAGCATGAGGTTTTCCCACATTCTGCTCTGCTCCAAATCAAAGTCGGTGCCCCCTGACAACAAAGCTGCTGGTTTTCCTAGTCTGCCTATACCAAAGGAGATGGGGTGAGGAGACAAGAGCAGACTCAGGCTAAAATGCCATAGACACCCACTGTTCTTATCTAGCAAGGGTTAGTACTTTTTCCTGAATAAAAGCTTTTCTATTTTGGTATGCCTGTGCTTGATTTCAGGAGCTCATAAATGGTTGGTTTTGATAATTTTGTACAATTTTGTCATTATTTTGGGGACTGAAATTTACTGAACTCCTCACTCTACCATTCTCATATTATTTTTAAGCACATAAAATGTTGGTAAATAATACATCATAGCATCTTCATTTAGGATAAAATCACCCCTGTTTCTGAATCTGAGAGCTTTGTGGTGGGAACGGAGTAGTATGTTGCCTTAAAAACCTACAAATATTGAAGGAAAAAGGGATAGCTTAAATTTGCATATCCTTTCTTCTTAGATGGGTTAAACCACACTTTGGTAAAAACAACATTGAAATCATTGGTGACAACTTCAAATTATTAGAAATAATTGTCCAAAGGCTGAGGTTAGTACCCATAATCTTTATTTGAATTTGAACAAAAATATCTCGGCAGGGCTCAGCGGCTTACACCTGTAATCTCAGCACTTTGGGAGGCCGAGGCAGTCAGATCACTTGAGGTCAGGAGTTCAAGACCAGCCTGGCCAACACGATGAAACCCCAATCTCTACCAAAAATACAAAAATTAGCTGGGCATGGTGGCACATGCCTGTAATTCCAGCTACTCTGGAGGCTGAGACGGGACAATCACTTGAACCTGGGAGGTGGGGGTCGTGCCACTGCACGCCAGCCTAGGTGTCAGAGTGAGACTCCAACTAAGAACAACAACCAGAACAACAACAACAACAAATTCTCCCTTCCATAGATTTAACGTTAGTTCTCAACGTGCTTCTGACTGTGGAAAAACCCAGTACTACCACATAAATCAATACAGCATTATAATCATTGTGCATAAAAAGTAATCAAGACCAAAAAATTCACACATTAGCTGCATTGAACCACAGTGGAAAGCATCCTGAAACATACATAATCACAGCACCAATGCAGCTGTGTCCAGTCCTGGATATGGTCCAGGATGACTCCTGTGAAAATCACCCCAGGAATGTCAGTCCTATGCAAGGCTGGAGCAGTGTCAGAGGAAGTCTCAAGGAACTCTTAAGTAAGAAAATACCAGAACTGACCATAGTTAGTGAAATAACTAACAGGGAATTATTCAGGCATTTTGGAGGTACTTTCCTTGATCCTAACTTTCTTGCCTTTCCATTCTTGGAATTTTCTATATCCAATAAAACTCTCTTTCTGACACAGGTCAGCCAGGCAGTAGAAGTAGAGTCTCAATGGGCACGCAGCAGCCATAAAGCAAGACTCCACCTCAAAAAAAAAAAAAAAAAGATACCAGTTTCCCCATGGACCAAAAACCCAATTGCCTTTGAACTCTATCCCAAATAGAGCCCCAACAGTGTCTTCTAACTGGCAATACAGCCAGGGATCTGCTTCAAGACCTTTCCAAAATGATGTGAGGCATAAATAAACAGGCTCAGGGGAGGCCTCTGCAGAGGTCAGAGGGTTAGACAGGTCCATCTTTGAAGTACATCTAGTCCCTTCTCTTCGGTTCTTTGCACTTAGATATCCTGCTGACACCTAACAGTTAGCTAATTGTAAACAGAGATCATTATATCATTAACCTAGCCTTTCACAAATAACTGTGATAACTGTTTATATAATATATATTAAACTTTCATAAACTATATATAGCCCATCAAAACTGTCTACACTAACATTTCTCAGACTTCTTCCCCTTCCTGAACAGTCCCAGTGCAGGTCATAAGCATCTCCTCACATTACTACTGCAAAATCCATTGGCAAGCCGCTTGGTCCTTCTCTTTCCAATGATCTGTCATTACACAACGCACCATCTGTGGTGAACACCATTATATAGCATAGATTCATTCTGGGTCTCTTGATTGTGCCTGCAAATTACACTCCCTTTATTGAATTATCATGGGATACCACACAACTAATATATGTTTTTTTAACTTAAACTTTTACAGTTATTTTACTAATTCCTGCCTGGAAGTCAGTTTGGGGGGTAGTGTGCATGTGTGTGTATGTGGGTGTGTATGTTCATGGGTACATATGTGTATGCACATAAGTGAGTCAGGAAGAAATCCAAAAAATAAACAGATGTTGGGGGAATGCATCTATTTCACTTCAACACTCTGGTCTGCCTTGAGGATAGGGGCTGGAGTCCAATGGTGAACACACAGTGCCTGCTCTCAAGAAGCTTATAAATCAAATGGAGGAAATAGCCAATAATAACAGCAGCAAGTATTCATTGAACACTTAGATGGTTCCAGACGCCATGCTAAGAACTGCACATGGTTCAGCTCATTCAATCCTCATGAGAACTCTGTGAATTGGGTACAATCATTCTTCTCATTTTAAAGATGAGAAAAATGAGACGTAGAGAAGCTGCCCCAGGTCACACAGTTAGCTAAATGGCAGAACTCAGGAGCAGGTTTACTTGACATCAGAATTTACTCTCTTGACCACTCTTTAATTCTGATCCCTTGGAAAGCCATCCTTACCTGCCCTCATGGTCATTCTCTCTAAGGCCCTTATGGCCCATGTTCCCTAAAAACATCTTTTCCCACTGCCAAGTCACCAGACACCAGCAATCATTGTCCTTGGGAATAAGCACACAGCCCTTTGTTTCCCTCCTTAAAGTAACAGGAACAGAAGCTCAAATCCTTAGGCCTAGATTGCGAACCTGCAAGGGCCTGGGGCTTCTTAACTGTATCCTCCACCCACCCCACAGTGCTCAGAGTGAAGAGTTTCTCACAGATCTCAAGCGAACTACTTTCTACAGTAGGCAGCCCGGGTGTTTTCAAAAATCAAGACTAGAAGCCCATTAAAGATGGCAGGGCAATGCTAAAAACCATTGAATTACATACTTTAAATGGGCGAACTGGGTGGTATGTGAAATACATCTGCATAAAGCTGTTTAGAAATAACAATATGACGAGGCAGCCAATCTTTAAGAGAGGCTTCTCTCCTAGGTTTCCATTAGAAGATGGTGAAACTCATGGAGGACGTATTTTTAAATGACAAAGAAAATAAATAAAATCTGGTTGGTGAGTACAGGTGTTTCCTCTACTTGCTGTGATGGTTCTGTTACCTGTTTAGCTGAAGAAATGTTTATGATAACAAAGAAATAGGTTCAGATCCCTAAAGATGTCTTCTATGTGTATCAATCAGTATCCAAGTATGCCCTGAGCCCTGCTGGAAAATTAAACTCAAACTATCAATTGCACAAAGGAAACCAGGAATAAAAGGCAGTCCTTAAAACTTTCTTATATATGGGAAGTGACTGAATCTGAGAAGCTGGTCAGTGGTTAAAATCACAGAGCTGTATACCAATTAATTCTTCAGATGTCCCTTGAAATATCAGAGGGATATGGCTGTGAAATACCACTAAACAAAAGTAACCTAAAGCATTAGGAATCCAGTTTGTGATTTATAATTGCCCTGAGAAAGTCTCTTTTTCTCACTGAGCCTGTTCCTTTATCTGTCAGAAGAGGAAGATGATATCAGCCTTCCTACTTCAAGGCTTGTTGTAATGAACACTTATGTATTTGTAAATCCATAATGCTAGTACAGAAAAAAGAGAAAGAGAACATCACTTGCAAGTCATTAACACCCAGTGAGGAAAGCGAGGAAGGCAAGGCAGTAGAATCTAACCTCTGCTGAGACCACATGCATTTACTGTCTGGCTCTAAAGGGAACTATGGCTTGTTTGATACACATCTACAGGAATTAAGAGAACTGACTTTGGCAGAGGAAGTCTCTGGCAGTGTAACATTATTTGCCAGATGAAGGCTTATCCAGACTAAGTTGCTCTACTGTTTTTAATTAATTTCAAATTGTGTACAGGAGCTTGAAAATGAGAAGCAAGAACAAAGCAAAATCTGTAGAGAGGAGGAGGATTATAGGCAGGTAACATCTGCGCTGTTACCATTCAAATGCTAGACATAATTAAACATGTGGCCTCAGAGCCTTTACAGTGGATGATCCAGTAATATCTGAAAAAGGAGACAGTTGGTCCCCTATGGCTGTTTGTTACATTTATTTTAAAACACACACACACATAAAAGCACAACACAGCACTATTATTTTACTCGATTTCAGTTAGGCTATTTGGGGTTTATAACTACTGATTTTCAAAACCAGTGAAATATAATTTGCTCCAATATGTCTCTCATCACTTCTCATTTCAATGCACGTGCAGAAATCTTGGAAATATTAATTTAATCCAGCATGACAGATGCTGCCTCCCCCTAATCTAACATACTAGTTAAATTCCTCAGACAGCTACATAAACCAGAAAATGCATACCCATAAAGAATAACTTGTAGATCCAGAGGAAGAAAGTGTTTCAAAGTTAAAAAAAAAAAATCTGCTGCCAGAAAAAGCTGACTAATTGGAAGAGCCTATGAAATAATTTGAAACTATATTAACCTATTATTTCAGGGTCATGCACTGAAGCCTTGTTATTTTTCTAATGTGACATTTTGTCTTGGTTTTCAAGTCCAGAGTTTAATAACAAGGCTGATAATTATACTGATTATTATATAGCATGCTGGAGTTTACATCTTGATCATTTAACGTTTACTTTATGCCTGTTCATCTATCCTTTACAACTAGCTGTCCAGTTCTTAAAGAGTAGAAGCCATGCCTTCTACTCCTGTACTTTTACTCAATGTATTTCATTTTTATCCTTCCACAGTACCTGATACGGCACTGTGTGTGCACAGAAAGAGCTATATAACTAATTGAAGATTTTTTAAAAATCAAGTAAGCTTGTACATAATTTAGTCTACAGAGTGGGAAAGAATAACACTTTTAATTTGAGTTGAGGCTTCTGAAACTTGATACCAACCTTTCTGATGAAGAATCAGATTTACACCTTGTGTTTAAAAATTCTAAGCAGCTGACATTTCTGGGAGCCTTTCCAACAGAGCAGGGTATCGAGGTCAGTGGTGGCTAGACATCCCACTCTCTCCCACACACCCCCCCAAATTTTTTAGAATTCCCACTTCTCTATGGATTCTTTTCTAAAATCATTGGCCCAGGTTCTAGTCACAACAATTTAAGAGCCAAGTTTTTGGTCCCAGAATCACAAAGTAAGTATATGGTGAATACAAACCACCTGTGTGCCTATCCATGAGGAATTTACTAGTTTTTTTCCATCTTTGTCTTAGACTTCTAAATACCTCATAATTCCAAGAGACTAGCTTGTCTGCAAGGGACCTCAAACTGGGTCAGTCTAACGCCCTGGGCAACTGAGATGCTAGGGTAAGTATAATGTGTCACATAGGCCAGCTTCAATGTCATCTTCAAATGGTAATTACAATTTTAAATTCAGCATTACAGACAGACAATAGCTACACAGGGAGGTTCCTCTTGGTTTGCAGAATAGAGTGGAACCATTCAGTTCCTTCCTATTGCTAAGCAACAGTTGTGTTAAAATCAAACTGCCCTAGGCTCTCAAACAGCAGAAAAAATGAGTCTATTCAATTCAGAGCACTACAGGTGATGAGAGAAGAGAAAGACTGTTCAGAGACCTTGAAATAGAGAGCAGATTTAAGCTACATGTTCATTTCAAATATACTCCGTCCATTTCAAAATATTTGGTTGAGTACAAGCCCAGGGTGCTCTGTTCCCCAGGCCACACCCAGAACTGCTGCTCCTTCAGAACTGAAAATATGCTCCTTAAGTTCAACGTGATGACGAATGACCGGGTGGAAGTTTACTGGCCACCATGAAACCACCTGTGTGAGTTATCCATTACTACATAACCAATCACCCTAAAATTTAGAGACTTCAAACAACAAACATTTATCATCTCACAGTTTCTTTAGGACAAGAATTCGGAGGCTTAGCTGGGTGGCTTGGGTCAGGGTTCCTCACGTATTGGAGGCCAGATGTCCCCCAGGCCTGCAGCCATCGAAAGCTGTGCTGGGGCTGCGAGGTCTGCCTCCCAGCTCACTCACAGGGCTGTTGGCAGAAGACCTAGATCCCAGTTTTTGGCCTTGTGCGACTCTCCTCATGACATGGTACCTGCTTCTCCCCACAGCAAGTGATCCAAGAGAGAGACTGACCAAGAGGGAGGGCGCTGAGCTTTTGATGACCTAGGCCCCAAAGTCACACACCATCACTTTTGCTTTATTTTATTTGTTAGAAGCAAGTTACTAAGTCCAGCCCACACTAAAGAGGAGGGAAATTTAGCACCATTTCTTGAAGCGAGAGGTAGAAAAGAATTTTGTGGTATATTTTTAAAACCACCAGACCAACCAGGAGAAATGTTCATATCCTTCCTAAACAAAATGGTAGCACTACAGAAACCCAAAGACAAGGTTCCAGCTATGCCCTCTGTGTATAGGGCAGAGGTTAGGCTGCTGACAGGGTAGACTGTGGCCCTTTCTTCACTTGTATTTTAAATATCCAGTGTGCATTGGGCCAAGGCAATAAAGTATTGATGAAGTCCAGGCAGAATAGGGTAGTGGTTAGAAGAGCCAGATGGCAGGATTCAAATCTGCTACTTAGTCCCTATGTGACCTAAGTGACCTTAGGCGATTTACTTTCCTCTCTGTATCCTCTACTGGAACCTAGGTATAGTAATATTAACTACTTCACACATAAGTTAACATATGTAAAACTCGGACCATTGCTCAGTATATTGCACGCCTATTGAAGTATATAACTCTAAATTACCGTCATTGCTATGTTGATAATAAGTGCAACCTACTCAATTTATATACAGAAATGCCAAACTGGACAGCATAGGAGAAGGGTTTGCAAGATGTAGGTGAAGCTTTGGGTGCTTCACCTCTATAAAAATGACCCATAACTGCTAGGTATTCACAATCAGTTAAAAAGGTTAACTGATTGTGAAGCCATAGGCTAAAAGTGCCAGTAAAGGCATTTATCTAATGCATAAATAAGGAACACACACAGGACCTGTAGTCTAAGGGGATATTTTCCTGGCAGATGAAAAGCCCCTTCCTCCCTACCATAGACCTTAGAAGTTTTAAGGTTTGGTTTACTTGTGTTGACTTCCACCACCAACCATATAAAAGCAGTATGTTTCCATAGATTACTTTGACTACCCCATTTAAATCTTTGACATACTAGTTCAAAAAATTTTATAACTAAAATCTTGTTACATCCTTTTAATGTATGAGGCTGATAAAATATTACATAATCAAAATATTATCATTCGTTATTTCTCCCAAAAAAAATCATTGAGAAATTTCACTTTTCATTGTACGTTTTTGAGGCTGTCTACTATTTCTAACTTTCCTGCATAATAATTTTCAGCTTTGTATAATATTGACATGACCACTGCTGCATACTTGTCCTATTGCCCTTATTATAAAGGTTTAAATAACCAAAAAGTCCAGGAATCCAGAATTTTTTTAGTCTTATATGATGATAATTTTTGTTTTATGGTTACTCTGAATCATCATTAGATAGTGAGAGTCTTTCTGACTCGTCAGAGATTATTTTCAGCATTCTTGCATTGTTAAAATTATTTCACTGTATGTCATTATTTAAAAATTTGTATTTTATTCAGGACGGGTGTGATGGCTCATGCCTCTAGTCCCAGTACTTTGGGAGGCCAAGGTGGGTGGATCACCTGAGGTCAAGAGTTCAAGACCAGCCTGGACAACATGATGAAACCTGTCTCTACTAAAAATACAAAAATTAGCTACGCATGGTGGTACATGCTTGTAATCCCAGCTACTTAGGAGGTTGAGGCAGGAGAATCATCTGAACTCAGGAGGCGGAGGTTGCAGTAAGTGGAGATTACGTCACTGCACTCCAGCCTGTGTCACAGAGCGAGACTCTGTCTCAAAAATATATATATATTTTCTTCAAAGAATCAGAAGTCCTATGTTTAGATATTTTTTGTCTTTCTAATTGGTCTCTCCCAGTTCAAGATTTTTTTGTCTTTAAAATAAAGGGATTTATCTTTCATTAATATATTTTTCACTATAGAAAACTTCTAGAGAACCAAGATATAATCCTAGAAACGCATTGGAGGCCACATCCTGAGAGCAATTTACTACAGGACCCAGTTGGATGCATTAGGAGACTGCTGGACTCCTGACAAGACTGCAAGAGGCAGGGCCAGCTTCGTGGTATACAGCCCTATGTCACACACAGCCCATGCTTAGAGGTCTCATGCTTGGTTAAATGCCCTGTTGGCACTGTCTTGAAATTCTTAATAATTTTTCAACAGGGAGACTTGCATTTTCATTTCACACTGGGTCCTGCAAAGCACATGGCCAGTCCTAACAAGAGGATGTATCGCAGTGAAACAGGAGCAGAATTCCAAAAGGTGAGAACCTAGCAAGGTAAAAAGAGCACAATACAGAAAAAGGAGATGAATAAAAAATAAGGCAAGGGTGAGCTCACACCAAAAATGAAAAGATGATGAGGGTCCCATATGAGAAACATGGCATGCAGCCAACATTTTGACCTTAGACTTCTGAATGTCATTGCTAAAATAGGTTAGATAGGCAGCCTGCTTCCCATTATTCCCTGACTAACCAGAAGATAGAACACTGAATTCGGAAGGTGAGCAAATTTCTTTTCAGGGCTGGCAGACAGCAGTGCAGTGATGCTTAGCCTTAAGTCTGTTTTCACACCATTCACATGTACAGCACATTTCTATCAATAACATCTCTTTCTTTTGGACTGCTTGCCTCTGGGAGGCCACTCAGAATCCCCAAGGGGATAGGTATATTTTGAGGAACCCCTGGCTGTTCTTATTCTACTCCATCCACACTCCATTGGGAATCAATGCAGTAAAACATCTACATGATATTAAGCTTCTGATTTTGAAAGAGAAAATTGATTTGTAATTCCTGCCTCAAATTTCCATTTTAGTTTAAAGTCTAGACCCTGGAAAAAGCCCAGATTCTGTACCTTTCTTATAAGTTTATCCATGCCGTTAAGCTATTCAAAAAGTATTGAGTGTTCTCACAAATCCTGAGAGACTGTAGACAGCAGGGTATACACGTGACATCAACTTAATTCCAAGTAATCAATATCTCACTGCAAATTGAACCCAATTCCCAATACAAAAATACATGCTTCCTCTAACCAGATCATATCATTGTCCTAAGGCCCTGATTTCTGCAATGCTGAGAATAAAATCACAGACCCTTCAATGCTAACTGCTGGCCAACTAAGAACCCATCCACAGACTACTAATTTCCCCCAGGCTTGTGTCTCTGGAGTTCCCAAACTGCTGTATCTGCCACTTACGAGAACGCTAGGTGGACACAGAGGTGGGAAAAAGATGGAAAGAAATGGACATGCTGCAGACAAAGGCAGAAGCGAGAGTTAATAACAAAAGCAACTCAAGCTTCCCAAGTTCTTGCTGTTTTTGAAGTTAATATGGATTAGAGGCTATATCAGGGCAAAGAAAGCAGCCGTTTAGTAGTGGATAGACCTGAGTCTCATTCTCAGTAACTATGCGAACCCGGGCAAGACCCCTCACCACTCCAGATGCCACACTTGCTTCAGAATCTGTGACATAAGATGAAGAGAGACAGTCGTCACTGTGCCCCTTCCACAGTGAGGGGATGACAGTGAGGGATGCTCAGACCTTTGAGATCAGATGAGCCCCTGAAAGCGAAAGTGATCACGCACAGTGCATGAGAAGAGGTCAACTTTTGTAAAATCACCCAGTAAAAGGAACAGAAGATACATGGAGAGAGACTCAGGAGTTTACTGCTCATATTTACGAGAGTTTCTGAAAATCTTAGCTGTAGCAACCTACAACTCCAGCTGTAAGTGATTACAGTAAATTTGAGGTCACACACTGGTGGCTCACAGCCAAATGTGGCCCATGGAAGTATTGTGTTTGGCCTGGACAGTATTTTTAAAGAGTGTGAACTCACTTCCAACATTTCAATACAGAAGATTTCACATAAATATCCAGATTTCTGGCTGAAAAAAAAAAAAAAACCAGAGGAAATCCATCTGACAGCCCTAGTCCTGCAGCCCCTCATGGCAACAATCGGTAGGGGCTGGGCAGGGGCTGTGCCCTCCAGACACGGCATCAGCTCTCCATCCCTACTTAAGTTACTTGCCTGGCCCTGACATGGATGAAACAGTAATGTAATAAAGCAGCAGTTAAGCCATGGGAGGCACAATCAACTACATTGTCGCTTTGCTGAGAAGAGACGGTAACAGAAGAGAGTGGTCTGCAGGGAGCCTGGGAAGGGAAAGTGCAGAGAAAGGGAACTTGGCAGTGCAGCACATTCAGGGAGGAAGGTCCACAGGCCAGCTGGAACAAGGATTTAGGTCTGCTTGGAAAGCACAGCAAAGATATCTCAGTGATCTAGCTTGCTGCATGGCATCTTTCCAGGAAAAGAATGCAAAGACCACCTGCCATGAGCAATCTACCTACTTTGCAGGCTTAGGAGTGTACTCACACCAGTGAAAACTGCAGCTCTGCGGTTCCACGGTTCTAATGCCAAGCAAAATGTGAGTGTGCATGCATGTATGTGTGTGTGTGTGTGTGTTTAAAAATAGGACTTGGGATTACTGTTAAACTACTGGTCTTTAGTGAAATAATTTTTTTTTTGAGACAGAGTTTCACTCTTGTTTGCCCAGGCTGGAGTGCAATGGCACAATCTCGGCTCATTGCAACCTCCACCTCCTGGATTCAAGAGATTCTCTTGCCTCAGCCTCCCAATAGCTGGGATTACAGGCATGTGGCACCATGCCCAGCTAATTTTGTATTTTTAGTAAATGCAGGGTTTCTCCATGTTGGTCAGGCTGGTCTCAAACTCCTGGTCTCAGTTGATTTGCCCACCCTGGCCTCCCAAAGTGCTGGGATTACAGGTGTGAGCCACCGCACCCAGCCTAGTGAAATAATTTTTAAATATTTTAAATATATTTTGAAAAAAACAATAGAAAATATGTCCCAAACCAGGATACCCTCCAGTAGGAAAAAACAAAAAGGTGTTCTGAATCTGTTGAAGAGTGGTATAAAAGAACAACTGAATGAAAATGAAAGTATTCCTGGATGATTTTATTTAGATATTACCCAATGACTCTGAACAACAAGGTCTATTAAGGTACAGCTAATCTAGTTTCAAAGTCAAGTTCCAGCTAGGCAGAGTGGCTAACATTTGTAATCCCAGCACTTTAGAAGGCCAAGGCAGGAGGATCACTTAAGGACAGGAGTTGGAGACCAGCTTGGGCAATGTGGAGAGACCTCGTCTCTACAAAAAACTAAAAAATTAGCCAGATGTAGTGGTGCATACCTATAGTACCAGCTACTCAGGAGGCTTAGGAATGGGATACCTGAGCCCAGGAGTTCGAGGCTGCAGAGAGCCATGATGTGTCACTGTACTCCATGACAGCCTGGGTGACAGAGCAAGACTCTACCTCAAAAAAAAAAAAAGTCTGAATTCCAATGGGATGTGTACAGAAAGAGATTTGTGGGATTATTTTGATAGGTGCCTTTTGTGAGCTGACTGTATGTTTACATCGTTATATTTATTACTGTAAAAAAATGAGCACCAGCTACATTATCACCAGTGTATAGTTCTCACGCTTGACAAGGACTTGAAAGAAGCACTTGCACTGAAAACACAGGCTTATAAGAGTTCATTTTGGTCTAGTCAATGCAATAAAGCAAGAAAGAACAGCTTGGCCAATATGGTGAAACTCTGTCTTTACTAAAAATACAAAAAATGATCCAGGTGCGGTGGCAGGTGCCTGTAATCCCAGCTACCTGAGAGACTGAGCTGGGAGAACTGTTTGACCTGCGGGGTGGAGGTTGCAGTGAGCTGATACATGCTGCTGCACTCCTTGCTCCAGCCTGGGTGGGACAGAACGAGATTCCGTTTCAAAAAAAAAAAAAGCAAGAAAGAAAATGAACGGCATATAGATTAGAAAGGAAGAAATAAAACTATCTTTATTCATAGAAGAAATAATTCTGTATGTAGAGAATCCTAAAGAATCTTCAAAAACAAACCTAGTAGACCTAATAAATGAATTTAGCAAGGTTATAGAAAACAAGACAATCTAGAAAAATCATTTGTATTTCTATATGTTAGCAACAAACTATCTAAAAATAAAGGAAACAATTCTATTCACAATAACATCAAAAAGAATCAAATACGTAGGAATAAGTGCAACACAACAAATGCAAGATTTGTATGCTAAAAAATGTAAAACATTGCTGAGAAGTGAGAGGAGATCTCAGTCAATGAAGAGACATTTCTAGTTCATGGATTGAAAGGCTGAGTATTGTTAAGATGTGCAATTCTCTCCAATTTCACCTACAAAATTAATAGATCACAATAAAGATCCCACCAAGTTGAGAATCTGAGTTTCAGCTCTGACACATAAAGAACTTAGAAGTTATCACATCCATCTATAACACAAGAAGAATGAAACAGACTGAAAATCAACAACTTTCCTTGGACACATCAGAAAACTGAGGTCTCAAGGGAAACAGTCATCACAAACTCTGGAGAAAACAAGCACATCCACAGAGACACAGGTCTGCCCACCTGGATCTGAAGTCGCGGGAGCCATGACCTGTAGCGACACTTGAACGGCTGTACTGACGAACTTCTGGAGGTTGAGGTGGACCAGGATAACAGTGAGACACTCTCGAAAACCGCATTCTTAGGATGGCCGCCACACATTTGTGGACTTTACCTCCAGTAATCATACCAAGTCCTCCCAGTAAACCCTGGAGAAAGATCTCTTCATGGCTCTTACAAGGAGAGGGGAAGAGTAACACTGGAAACACGCCCAGGGCCTTTTCCGCAATGAAGGCCCACTCTTCAGGAAAAAGGCTTGCCTAGGCCTTATCCCGCTAGTAAAACGACATTTTCCCCATTCCAGTCCCCTCTCGCCTTCCACTTAGCTACAGGGAAAATAATCTAGTCTACAAGGGTCAGGGATTCAAGGAAATAAATCGGGAATGCTGCAGCCAGGGAAGTGGGGGCAGTGGGAAAAGAAGCTATTTCACTGGAGAAACATTTGTGAGGGTCACAGCTTCAAGATGTCAGTTCATTAAAACACTAAGATTTCACTGGACGATACAGAACAATCTCCCTCCCTATCACCACTCCGCCCTACCCACAGAGGCCCAGTAAGATAACAGTGGATTACAGCAGAAAGAGCTCGAGAACAGATTCTCTCCGAGGAGCAGTACTCAGGAAAGCCCCAGGTCAAGAGGGGAAACAAACAGGGAACTGAAGGAATTTGAAGCGAACATCAAGCACAGCCCAAGTTCTAGCCAGATAACATAAATCCTCACACTTAAAGGACTATGTATCTCAGTCTCTATTATCTCATCTAACCTGTCTGGGTCTCAACAAAAAACCCCAAGGCATGCCAAAAGGCAAGAAGAAACACAGTCTAAAGAGACTCTATTAATTTGTTCAGGCTGCCATAATAAAATACCACAGAATTGGTGGCTTAAACAGATGTATTTTCTCATAGTTGTGGTGACTAGGAGTGCAGATCTCGGAGTCAGTATATTTGGTTTCTTCTGAGCCTTTCTCTTTGTGGCCTGTAGGTGGCCGTCTTCCTCCTGTGTCTTCACATGGTCACCCCTTAGTCTATGTGTAAGTCCTAACAGCCTTCTTAGAGGGTTCACCCATATGACCTGATTTAACTTTAATGACCTCTTTAAAGACCTTACCTTTAAGTGCAGTCATATTCTAGGGTAATGGTAGGGCCTCCACATATGAATTTAGTGAGGACACGGTGCAGCTCATAACGCATGGAAAGCAAGCATCAGAATCAGACTTAGATATGACAAAGACCTTGGAATTAGCGGACAGTGAATTTAAAGTAACTATGATTTCAGATGCTCTTCAACTTATGACTTACACCCCAATAAGTCCATCTTAAGTGAAAAATAATGTACGACAAAAATGCATCAAATATATCTAACCTACTAAATATGATATCTTAGCCTAGCCCACCTTAAATGTACTCAGGACAGTAGCTTACAGCTGGGCAAAATCATCTAACACAAAGCCCATTTTGCAATTAAGCACTGAATATCTCATATAATTTATTGAATACTGTACTGAAAGTGAAAAACAGAATGGTTGTACGCATATTTAAAGCATAGTTTCTACTGAAAATGCATCACTTCCACACCATCATAAAGTCAGAAAATTGTAAGTTGAGCCATCTTAAGTGGGGAAATATCTATAATATGTTAAGCGTTCTAAGAGAAAGAACAGACAACATGCAAGTTCAGATGCGTAATGTAAACAGGTAAATAGAAACTAAGAATCAAAGGAAAACGCTAGAAATAAAAAATACAGATGTATAAATGAAGAATGCCTTTATCTGATTCATCGGTAGATTCAACATAGCTGAGGGAAGAATAGTGATCTTGAAAAGAGGCCAATCAAAATTTCCGAACTGAAGTGCAAAGATAAAAAAGAAAGGGGGAAGAAACCCAAAAGGAAGAGCACATCCAAGAACCGTGGGACAATTTCAAAGGGTATAACAAACAGGTAATTGGAGTACTGAAGAATAGAGTCAAAGAAATGTTTGCATTAATAATGGCAAGAACTTTCCAAAATTAATAACAGACATGAAACCCAAATCCAGGAGGCTCGGAGAACATCAAGCAGAATAAATACCAAGATAACCACATCGAGGCATATCATATTCAAACTGCAGCAAACCAAAGACAAAGAGAAGTTCTTGAAATAAACATCTTACCAACAGAGGAGCAAGGACAAGAATGACATCACATCAGAAAGCAGACAAGCAAGAAGAGACTGGAGTGAAATATTTAGAGTGTTGAAAGGAAAAAAGCACTAAGCTAGAGTTCTATGTGCAGTGAGATTATGCTTCAAAAGTGAAGGAGAAATAAAGACTTTCTCAGGCAAATAAAAACTGGAGGAATTCATTGCTGGCAGACCTGCTCTGCCAGAAATGTTAAAAGAAGTTCTTCAGGGAGAGAAAAATGATATAGGTCAGAAACTTGGATCTATACAAACAAGAGAAGAGCACTGAAGAAGGAAAAAATGAAGATAAAGGAAAATCCTTTGTTTTTCTTATCTTTAAATGATCTAAAACATAACTTTGCCTAAAGTAATAATAGTAGGGAGGCTGAGGCAGAGAGAATTGCCTGAACCTGGGAGGCGGAGGTTGCAGTGAGCCGAGATCGTGCCAGTGCACACCAGCCTGGGCCACAGAGTGAGACTCCATCTCAATAAAGCACTGAATATCTCATATAATTTTGAAACTCCATATCAAAATAATAGTAATAATAATAATTATTATTACAATGTACTAGATGATTATAGGATACAAATAAATGATTATATTTCCAATAATCCAAATAAATGGATGATTATAGGATACAAATAAATCACAGTAATATTACAGGGAAGAATTGGGACTACTCTGTTATAAAGTACCCACACTACACTGGAAGTAGTGTAATGTTACTTGAAGGTGGAGAAAATGGAACTCAATTACACTGCTGATGGAAATGCAAAATGGTATGGGCACTTTCCAAAACAGATTGACAGTTTATCAAGCAGTTAAACATAATCTTATCACACAACCTAGCAAATCCACTCCTAGGCAGGTACTTACATAAATGCAAACAAACATATACACAAAAACTTGTATGTGAACATTGATAGCAGCATCATTCATAGCAGCCAAAAAGTAGAAATAACCTCAATGTCCATTAACTCATGAATGGTTAAATAAAATGTGGTATATCCATACAATAGAACACTATTCCACAGTATAAAGGATCAAGTGACTGACATATGCTACAAAAATGGTTGAATCTCAAAAACATGATAGTAAAAGAAGCCAGTCACAAAAGGGTACATATTGTATGAATAATTCCATTTATATTAAATGTTGAGAAGAAGTTAAGTATATAGAGACAGAAAAGAGATTACCAATTTCAAGGGGCTAGAGGAAGAGACAAATGGGGAGTGACTGCTAATAGTTGATGGGCATCCATGGAACTGTAGACTTTTTAATTTATTATCATTATTGAAACAGGGTCTTGCTCTGTCACCCAGGCTGGAATGCAGTAGCACGATCATGACTCACTGCAGCCTCCACCTCCAAGGCCCAAAAGATCCTCCCACCTTAGCCTCCTGAATAGCTGTGACTACAGGTGTGTGCCACCATGTGCAGCTGCTTTTTTTTTTTTAAGAAATGGGTTATTACTGTGTTGCCCAGATTAGTCTTGCACTCCTGGGCTCAAGCAATCCTCCTGCCTCGGCCTCTCACAATGTTGGGATTACAGGCATGAGCCATTACAGCCAGCTTGAACTGTAGGCTTTCAATAGGTGAATTGTATGGTATGTGAATTATAGCTCAATAAAGCTGTTATAAAAATGTAACTAGAGTAAAATTACTACAACAGTTTTTATTACTTTGAGATAAAAAGATTTCTAACATGATGTAGAACTCTAGGCAATCTTCCATATTTTAAATGATGAAGAAAAGTGAGAATTTAAATGTACAACTTGGAACAACATCAATTATGCATACTATGCAAAAACTACCAAAAGATAAAGGTTGAGTTGTACTTAATGTTTAGGAAGAAATTCAAATTTAGGTTTTTCATCTACTGCAGAGTCTACTACAAGTAATATGGAGTCAGATTTTTAAACAGGGAAGGCAGCTCAGATATTATACTAGTTCACTGGTTCTCAAACCTTACTATGTATCAGAATCAACTAAAGAGCTCGTAAAAGACACATGCTGTGCCCCAGCCTCAGAAATGCTGATTCAGTAGGAACGATGTGTGACCTGAGGATTTATTTTTCCAGTGCGTTCCCAGGTTATGCTGTTGCTATATGCCCAGAGATCACACCTGGAAAGCCAGTGCACCAGCTGACCTCTCAGGCTTCCATCATGAAACAGCAGGCCCATAGAGAAACTGTGCAAGGTGACACACACAGGCCTCGGTCTAGCACTCCTTACATCCAGCCCACCTGCCACATCTACATCTAAAACACTGAATATGTAAATTCATACTAGACTGTAGAATGAAATACAGACATAGTCCCTAAATTGCCTGAGGGTGTGGATTAAGACGTTTTAACCACATCCTTCTACTGAATTAATCAAATAATCATGAAATCCATCTACATCCAAACCTAATATGAAATTTGGAAACATCCAAATTTTTACCCTTAACTGACATTAGCTCAGTAAACTATTCACACACACACACACACACACACACACACACACACGCATTCCAATATACACACCTCTATCTGGTCCAGGAGTTCTCCTGCTTGGCTTCACCTTAGTATCATCTAGGAAACTTTAAAAATTCCTGAATCCTGATGTACCCCAGACCAATCAACTCGGAATCTCTAGGTGTGGGACCAGATATCAGTATTTTACAAAACTGATCCAAGCCCAAGTCATACCAACTTCAGATCTACTATTTACTATATAAGCCATGACTGGTTTTACAGAAAAAAAAGAGATTATAAATTATCTACTTTACAAGTAACAGGTAACCACCAATAAAAGAGTCACTATTTATCTAAGTGATTGTAACAGCGTCATTAATTTTCCTGTAAGTGCATTCAACCATTCCTCTACTTTGTTAATTTACTTTGACTTGCACAGAACAGTAAAACATATAATCTGCTCACAGATAATCAGGAGTTGCTTATAGTATCTCCACTGCCATTATTTCTACTCTCATAAAAACAACCCTCCTCATACTTTCATACTGCATTTTATATCATTTCATAAACTCTATAATTAATCCTACAACTTCAGGTGTATAGTAAGTGCAATGATGTGTTCTGATATACTTATTCATTGAATTTGCATTTCTATTCATAACTATATCCAAACTGCACTGCAGATTCCCTGTATCAGCAGCCATTTGAAATGCACACATTTATATTTCTACTTTATACAGAACTCTTAAATTTGAGCAGGTGCCTGCAAATACATTTCAATCGGTGTGGTGGCACAAAAGAACACCATCAACCATCCTTTATTTCAATCTTCTTCTGTAGAGAGTTAAAGCCCTATGGAAGGGAGGCTTATTTGACATTGGGGAAGAAAATCAGGGTAGCAGTACATACATCGTTCTGCTCTACTCACCACTACCAACTAATCCAACTCATCTCCATAAGAGTGCACATATTAATACCTGGTCAATTGTTCATGTTTAACTGATGGTATTTTCTCCTTTTTTTCATCATACCACCTGGACTAACTTAGAAGAAAGATGGCTAATGACTCACTGGCTATCACCGATGTGCCCACCCTCACTTCTCAGCATACAAAATTTCCTGTGGCTGTTGTGATTCCAAGAATTTTCTGGATTGGACTCAAAAGCAGATTTATCAGGAGGTCAAGAAAGCTTAAGTTTTAGGCCTTCTCAACTTGTATGGGCCTCTTCCAAAGCCCTAAGAGGTCCCTAAAGGTTTATATTTATAATTTTATATTATTTTCCTTGAGGTGTGTTTCCCCAAATTGTATAAACATCAGGCCTACAAATTCAGGATCCATCTGTAACTGGGCCTGATTTGTAGATCAATGATGGTACCCGTACTGGATAGAAAGAAAAGCCTTGTTCTGTGGGTATGACTGCAACACAAAACCAATTCCTGTTAATATCACAGTATGAAGCTTTAACAGTTTAGTTACTGCTTACATTCTGATTGGCAGCAAACATTTAGGGTGACCCTAGGCCTCAGGTCCAGGCATATCTCAAGGACTTTCCAATCACAAGGGTGAGGAAAAGTCTTACATCAAATGAAGATCAAGACAATGAGGCTCATTTACAAGTCTACCAGGTGCTCAGCTCAGGGTTGTGGGTATCCAAAAAGGTGATTCTAAGCACAAAAGACACACAAAACCTGCTTGCTGACTTGAAGAGACTGATAATCACTTCCCCAGGTTAGTTGGAGAAATAAGACAAAACTCTTTTGCCCTAGAAATAACAACAAAAATTTTAAAACATCACAGCACTATAAAAATATATGAACAGTACAGTTTTTTCTTTTCTGCACTGAATATTCCCTATTGCAAGTAAGAGGATTCAGTCACTGATTCATACTGATTCATTAATTCATTCAGTAAGCATTTATGGATCATTTGATACATGTACAATACTATTCTAGATACTGGGGATACTGCAGTATATAAAATAGGTAAAAACCCCTGCCCTCGTGGATCTTACATTCTATTGGAGAAATAGATAATAAGCAAGATAAATCAGTAAAACATACGGTATGTCAAATAGCGGTAAATGTTGAAGAAAAAAATAAAGCAAGGATAGAAAGTGTTGGTAGGGACTTGAAATTAATCAGGAAACATGAGACAATAATCCTGCTAAAAGCTGCATTCCTACAATGTGTTTCTTTGTCAGAGAAACACTATAAACAGAGAGAGAAGTAATGGTGAAAGCACACCACTGCAATCCTGGATACCGCCTATGGGTCTACATAAAAATCCAATGAAAATTCCCTGAAAGGTTAGCACATTCACAGAAAGCATAACATTCAAATCTCGAGTTTTGAGGGGCAGAATGGGTTATCTAGATAGTGGTGATTTGGATAAACAAAGGGAGCATGACATGGAAGGAAGAGACCCATCAATTTTGGGAAGGTGAGGCTCCAGATAAGAAAAGAGGGGGAAAAAAAGAGGTTAAGGCCAGGCTCAGTGGCTCACACTTGTAATCCTAGCACTTTGGAAGGCCAAGGCAGACAGATCACCCAAGGTCAGGAGTTTAAGACCAGCCTGGCCAACACGGCAAAACCCTGTCTCTACTAAAAATACAAAAATTAGCTGGGCATGGTGGCACATGCCCGTAGCCCTAGCTACTTGGGAACCTGAGACGGAAGAATCGCTTGAACTTGGGAGGCAGATATTTCAGTGAACCAAGATTGCACCACTGCACTCCAGCCTGGTTGATACAGCGAGACTCTGTTCCCTCCCACCTCCTCTCCAAAAAAGACCGAAAACCAGGCTTTTACAGTGCATGTGGAAATTAGGCAGGCTGAGACCTCAGCAGCAGGGCAGGCAATCCCAAATAGATCCCAGGACACCATGCACAAATAAAATCAGTTTTTCTTGCCTCTGCAGTCAAGCAGGAACATCTTGTCTTGACCTCCTGGAAAGAAAATTTGCTGTCCTACCTCTTACTGAATTTGAAATTCTTTTTAATGCAGTAAGAAAGTTTTCTAAGCAATAAAGAGAAATGGTTTAATAAGCAAATGCCTAGAGTTAATGTTTGAAAGCATAATAATTAATTGACAGTTATAACTCAGAGGTGCCAGATTCCTGTATATTTTGATGGACAAAGGTCAGGGGAGGGGCTGTGAGAGTATTAAAGCAAGAGGGAATCTGCAGAGGAACCTGAAACATGGAAACCCACATTGCAGACCTCTGGCTTGGCTGAGCTATACCTTGTTTCCTGTTATGAGCCAGGACACAGCAGAGCTGCATCCCCAAGTGGATCTGTATCACAGCCGAATAAGCAGACAGGAAGCCTGCAGAGACTGATGAAAGCATGGGGTGTTTATTTGTCTATGCAATATTTTCTTCTGCTTGACTTTGCAACTCACCAGGTTCTGGATGCATCCAGGCTGGTAATTCCTGATTCACAAAGGAGATACAAAGTCTGTTTGGGAGTTGACTCTTATCCAGCACTCTCTTCCTTTGAGCACCTGCCCGGGTATCTAGGTCTAGCCCTCCCTGGGCAATGTCATGCTCTCTCTGGCTAGCCAATAAATCAGATTATCTGCTGGATCATCTTCTTAGAGGCCTTCTTAGCCCTTCCCTGTTTCTGCTATGAGTACACCTTCTGCTCTCTGCCCAGTTCTCCCAGGCAGGTGGAATCTGCTAAGGGACCAGTTCCACGGCGTGGGAGCCCCAGGAATGCACTGGTCTCCATTCCAAAAGAGAACCCCCTTTCTTACTGCCACTAGCCACTAAGGCTGACCCCTGTGCAACTTGCTGCCTTTACAGCAGAGCCACGAGCACTGTTGAATCCAATCCCTTATTGCCCCTACTTCTAAAATCAAGTCATGTGGCTTCAGACTGCATGGCAGGCAGCACAGGCATGAAAGGGCAGTCTGCTCACCCAGGGTGCAGGCTCCCCCACACTCAGCAACACTGCCTGAGTCTGTTAGCAAGTCCGCGCTGCCCTCCTCAGAAAGCGCCGCCGGGGCCAGCTCTCTGAAGAAGAGTTTTCCTTCTAAGACTGTTTCAGCTGCAGGAGAGAAGTAGGAAAAAAGGCAACAGAAAAGCAGCACGCTTTCAAAAAGGGAGAAAGATCTGGCTGTTGGGGCTACTTTTTCCTTCTGGCCCAATATGCCTGGGAAAGCTAGTCAGAAAGCCATTCTCTAAAGCGCCTTAGAACGATTCAATCTTCATTGCAACCTCAGGTGAAAAAAGGACCTCCCCCTACCCAGCCTCCAGCAAATGGGGAATGGGCTTATCTCAGGAAAACCCCAAATATATTTTCCCTCACAAACCATACGTAAATTAGGAAATCTGTGAGATGCTCCTGTCCTTCACTTTTTCCAAAGGCAGACTAGCTCGTGAGAACAAAATACAGGAGAAGGTCTTAGCAAACTGACAATAACTCTTCTGAAAGCCTAGTACAGCCTCCCTTATTTCCCCCCAGATGTTCACTGTTACAGAATGTAAATAAGCATAGAAGCCAACTGTATCGACAAGATTAATATTTTGACCATTATAGGCTGCTTTGTGTTGTGTGGATGGGACTTTCGGGGAAAGGTTTCAAGAGTATTTGGGGCAAACCACATCCCAATTTGCCTGACATATCTACAGTGAAGCCTGCGTGGCAAAATGCTGAAGAAGCAGAATACGGTCAATCTGCAAAAATTTCTATCTAGATAAAATATATGCAATAACATATAATATATAAATTACTACGATAATATCCATTAGAGAACATCTCTCTTCGGTCCTCAATTTTGAAAAAAAAAAATCACACAGACAATACCTACTAGTTACTATTATGAGTATTGGTTCAGAAGCTTTAGAAAGGACTCCTTTGTTACTACAAATGATAAAAATGGCTAATTAGCAAATATGCCATCTCTCATGTTTCTACAACTCACGTTGTTTAGAGCCCATACGTTTAGTTTAGGTGAAGACATAGCAACAAGGCTATTTAAACCACTTACAGATTTTTTATCTATTTACTTTTGAGATATAATTTCGCTCTTGTCACACAGGCTAGAGTGCAAAGGCACCATCTAGGCTCACTGCCAGACTCCACCTCCCAGGTTCAAGCAATTCTCCTGCCTCCCCCTCCCAAGGAGCTGGGATTACAGGCGTGTGCCACCATGCGCAGCTGATTTTTCTATTTTTAGTAGAGATGGGGTTTCATCATGTTGACCAGGCTGGTCTTGAACTCATGACTTTGGGTAATCTGCTTGCCTTGGCCTCCCAAAGTGCGAGGATTACAGGCATGAGCCACCGTGCCCCGCCCTAAACCATTTACAGATTTATTTTAATATAATATCTTCCTTGCATGTGAGAGAAGAGGAAAGAGATAATGAATATAATTTTTATCTATTAAAATACTGTGCCTTTATTTTAAGTACTTTTTCTTTACCCTGAAAATTAACTGACAGCAACTCAGAAAGAATCATGGAGCTACTGGAAATGAATTATGAGTCAGCTAAAGCAATAGCTGCCCCCCACCCGCTCCCCGCACTCCACAAGCCCTCCCTCCCACCTTGCATATGCTTTTAGCATTGTACTCAATTAAAATGGAAACGTGTTCTCAGTAATTGAGTTATAAAGGGTGAAGAACTGTCAAACAACACAGGAGGAATAACATCGCCTTCTCTGATAAAGAATTTCTCAAAGCTGTAACCCACAGACCACCTGAGTGAGAACTCACCTGAAGGAGCTTCTGCTTATTTATTTTGTATTGTATATGCTTACAGGGTACAATGTGATGTTTTGATGTTCATATATACTAAAGAATGATTAAGTCAAGCTAACTAACATCTGTTATCTCACTTACTTATGTTTTGTGGTGAGAGTATATAAAATCTACTCTCTTAACAATTTTCAAGTATGCGGTACTTTTTAAACTATAGTCACTATGCTGTACAATTGATCTGCAGAACTTATTCTTCCTGTGTAACCGAACCTTTTATCCTTTGACCAAACAGCTCCCCACTTCCCTTCCTCCCCACCAGCCCCTAGGAACCACCAGTCTACTTTATATTTCTATGAGTTTGACTTTTTAGACTCCACATATAAGTGAGATCATGCAGCATCTGCCTTTCTGTGCCTGGCTTATTTCAGGTGACATAATGTCCTTCAGGTTCATCCATATTGTTGCAAATAATGGGATTTCTTTTCTTTTTTCTTTTTCTTTTTTTTTTTTAGGTGGAGTCTTGCTCTGTCACCCAGGCTGGAGCACAGGGGCACAATCTCGGCTCAGTGCAACCTCCGCCTCTTAGGTTCAAACGATCCTCCTGCCTCAGCCTCCTGAATAGCTGGAATTACAGACATGCGACACCATGACCAACTAATTTTTGTATTCTTAGTAGAGACAGGGTTTTGCCATGTTGGCCAGGCTGGTCTTGAACTCCTGACCTCAGGTGATCCGCCTGCCTCGGCCTTCCAAGGTGCTAGGATTACAGGCGTGAGCCACCATGCCTGGCCAAATAAGGAGATTTCTGAAGATGCTTATTTAAAAGACAGTCTCTTCCCAGAAATACTGACTCACAAAGAGCTAGGAATTTGCATTCTCTTATCATTTTACTTTATTTTGTTTTGTTGAGATAGGGTCTTACTTTAGCACCCTGGCTGGCGTGCAGTGGTGTGATCACAGCTCCATGATCACAGTAGCCTCAAGCTCCCAGCCTCAAGTGATTTTTCTGCCTCAGCCTCTTGAGTAATTGGGACTACACGTATGCAACACCATACCTACCTAATTTTTAATTTTTTTTTTTATAGAGATGGGGTCTCTATGTTGCCCTGGCTATTTCAAACTCCTGGTCTCAAACAATCCTTCTGCTTCGTCTTCCCAAAGTGCTGGAATTCCAGTGTGAGAACTGCCAAGTGTCTCATCAAGACACTGGCAGTCATGGGCCAGTGACTTAATATAAATGGTCACATATCTGCACATAGCTGCTCCCCTACTTACCCGGTGGACTCCCATGTCCTGCTGCAGCTGTGGCTATTGCAAAAGCAGAGGCCGGTGAAACAGAGCAGTGGGCATTGTCAGCTGTCTGTCCTGGTTATTTGAAAAGAAGGGAAATGGAAAGGTGAGGCAAATGGATAATATTCTATAACAAAAATCATCATTTTTATTCTTGCACTGGATGAAGGACTGGGCCGAATGTCCTGTATTATCTCTGCTTATGGGCAAATAATAAGATTGTACATCAGGAATTCCACTCTAGGTATATAACCAAGAGAAGTGAAAGCAGACATCCACACACAAAAATGTGTATATGAATATTCATAGCAGCATTGCTCACAGTAGCCAAAAAGTAGAAACAACCAAATGTCTACCAATTGATGACTATAATTGTCATCTACCAATTGATGAATAGATAAACACAATGGAATATTATTCAGCCACAAAAAAGGAACGAAGTTGCAATACATGCTAGAACATGGATAAACTTGGAAAACATTATGCCAATTTAAAGAAGTAGCCAATCACAAAAGGTCACATATTATATGATTCCCTTTATGTGAAATGTCCAGCAGAGGCGAATTCATACAGGGAGAAAGTAGATTAGTGGTTGCCTAGGGCTATTGGGGTTGGAGAAGGAATGGAGAGTGACCGCTAATGAGTATAGAGTTGCTGACGTGTACAAGGTTTCTTTTCGGGTGATGAAAATGTTCTAGAATTAAACAGCGGTGATGGCTGCCTGCCCCTGTGAAGGTATTAAATTAAAAAATGGCTGAACTATGTACTTTAAAAAGGTGAATTTTATGGTATGTAAATTGTATCTCAATATAAAAATATTCTTAGGCTGGGTGTGATGTCTCATGCCTGTAATCTCAGCACTTTGGGAGGCTGAGGGGGTGGATCATGTGGTCAGGAGTTCAAGACTAGCCTGGCCAGCAAGGAGAAACCCCATCTCTACTATAAATACAAAATTAGCCAGGCGTGGTGGCATATGGCTGTAATCCCAGCTTCTCGGGAGGCTGAGGCAGGAGAATCGCTTGAACCCAGGAAGCAGAGGTTCTTCCTCAGCTCTTTGGTGAGCCGAGATTGTATCAGTACACTCCAGCCTGGGCAATAAGAGCAAAACGCTGTCTCAAAAAAAAAATTCTTAAAAAAGATACATTATGTTACTGATAGAATTTCCTTCTCAGAACACCCTTAAAAGTGAGGATGGGTTAAGGGTGGCCCTTTGAAAATTAAAAGGATGCACTGAGCAACCTTGCAGTCCCGTTCACTCCTCCAACTGCACACACAGCATTTGCCAGTGCTGGTGTCAAGCTCGCTGCTTTTCCTCACTCAGGCTTTTAGTGAAAACAGTCCACTGTGATTCTGAGCTCTGACAGCAAGTAGGAGGGTCTGAGGGCTTTTATTAGTTTGACCCTAATGTTGCATAATCATGCTTAAAATAAATAAATACATAAGAAGGGAAGCAAAGAGCTGCTTAATGTGCCCAAGCACACACATATAAAATAGCTCTACCTTCTCTTTTCACAATAGTCTTATTGCAAAAGCAAACATTTTGGAACAAGGTGGCAAGTAGATGCACAGGCAAAATTTCACCTAGATAGAAATATGTGATGCTGTCCCTGTTTGGGTCCTCCATATTATCACAGGTTTCAGTCTCCTTCCTATGTGTCTATGTCTCTATGATTTAGTCATATCAGGGAAGAAAAAAAGGATTTGGCTTAATCTACAAACAGGAGGAAATTTTCCAAATAATCCTTATGTAAATTAAAAATGTTACATGTGAATATAAACATAAGAAGAGAGAATACAAAGCAGAGCTCTAATAATCCTAACACCTTGAACAGCATTTAACTCTTGCATTGGTAGAGCCTTAATTCCATAGGTTTTGATCCCAAACTCTTCCAGGTTATAATGAACTCAAATTGTCCTACGTGCCAATGGTCAAGGAAGTTGCCAAGACCTGGACTGACCAAAGCTCTAAGAAGCATAGAGAGATCTGGCTAATTCCATAGCAGCAAGGCAAGTCTAATTTGTCACCTTCATTTACCAGAACTACCCAAATGGCAGAGTAACCCATACGGACCTGGAGCCTGAAAGCCCCAAGTGCTAATATCCATTAAGGCAGGTATCTAACAACAGCCTGACCCAGACCCTCCTACTTGCTCTCAGAGCTCATGGCAATGACAACAGCTTCTACCAAGCTGCAAAGGCCACAGATAACCATTTGGAGCCATATACTTTATGTTTTGCCTCATTTGAAGCATGCACATGAGAGTCAAAAGTGCCTTTACAGGCCAGGTGTGGAGGCTCACACCTGTAATCCCGACACTTTGGGAGGCTGAGGAGGGTGAATTACCTGAGATCAGGAGTTCGAGATCAGCCTTGCCAACAAGGTGAAACCCCATCTCTACTAAAAATACAAAAACTGTTGGGCATGGTGGCACACACCTGTAATTCCAGCTACTCAGGAGGCAGGAGAATTGCTTTAACCCAGGAGGCAGAGATTGCAGTGAGCCGAGACTGTGTCACTGCACTCCAGCCTAGGCAACAGAGCAAGACTCTGCCTCAAAAAAAAGAAAAAAGAAAAAAAAAGTCTACTTGTTTAGGTTACTTGGGGTGAATCAGGTTTCATAATTGTGTAATTTTCTCTTCTGACTTGAAGTAATTGGCTTAAGAAGAGAAAAGCAAACATTTCAAAACCACTGATATTCGGATATATTTATTTGAGCAGTGAGAAAAGTGGGAGATAATTAAAATATTTCTGCTTGTTGTTCTGATTATTTTTTCTCCAATTAGAGGACATTTATTGTGTTCCCAAACAAATTATGGAGTAATGCTTTACAATTTTCTTAACTGTATATTAAAAAACATATGCCAGTTTCTGCCATTCGCAATAATGACGACTGGGGTCCTATGCACTTTGTCCTTATTTTAGGTCCAATAACTATTGAGCCTTATTTTAGATCCAATAATATTTGAAATAATATTATTAACAAGGTCTCCCCAGATTGTGATGTCCCAGATGAGTCCACTTATATAGAAGACATTGGGACTCATGGTAAGATATCAGAGACTGGGAACATTTTGGTAAACCCAGCACTGAGATTCTTCAACTAGCTAACATCTAAAGAAGAGCCCTTTGATTCACGTTCTCCTCACAAAATGCAATGCAATTGATGGAACTAAACAAATATTGGCTAGACTAATGGCATATTCTCTGATCATTTATTTTTTCACCACGTGGTCCTACAGTAACATTATAGTCAGCCCTTGTCACCTGTAGGGTACTGGTTCTAGGATCTCCCTCAGATACCAAAATCCATGGATGCTCAAGTCCCTGATATAAAATCATGTAGTATTTGAATATAACCTATGCACATCTTCCTGCACCTGTAGATTATTTATAATAACGAATACAACATAAATGCTATGTAAATAGCTGTCATACTACAATGTTTAGGGAATAATGACAAGGAAAAAAAGTATTACACAGTCAGTAGAGAAGCTTTTTTTCTTCTACCAAATATTTGATGGGTGGTTGGTTGAATCCACAGATACAGAACCCCCAGATATAAAGGGCCAACTGTATTTCCTTCCAATTAATTTTAATAAGTGAGACTAAAGAAATTATTTTGGCAGTGAAAACATAAGGCAAAGGAAAGGTTCAGAAGCTAGACATCATTTTTCACGTTTCTACTTCTGAGTCCCTCCTGAGCTCTTACCTCCAGGCTGGCGGTAGCGGAGGTGCCGGGGAGTTGAGGGGGATCTGCAGGGTGAGAGCTCTGTGGCGTCCGCTGTTGGGGAGCTTTCCACTCCTGCTCGGTCCGCTGGTGCAGACTCTAGGACTGCTGCTTGAAAACATCATGAATTTTAACAACCAGGCTATAAATTCTATAGCTTCTTGTCAGTATCATGCATGGAAACAAAATTTCATTACAGATAATAAACATTTCATTAAAGGGCTTTAATATGAAATCAAGTCAAGTGCTAATGACACTAAATAAACAGGGATCTTCTCTAACCCTGTCTTGATGACCCTGTTGGACCTGGCTGATCCTAGCTGACCCTGGCCAGCCCCTTCTGTCAAATGCAGCAGCAGATGTTAGAAAGAACAGGGGGGCCGGGTAGGGTGGCTCACGCTTGTAATCCCAGTACTTCGGGACACTTCACCTGAGGTCGGGAGTTTGAGATCAGCCTGACCAACATGGAGAAACCCTGTCTCTACTAAAAATACAAAATTAGCCAGGCGTGGTGGCACATGTCTGTAATCTCAGGTACTCAGGAGGCTGAGGCAGGAGAGTCACTTGAACCTGGGAGGCGGAGGTTGTGGTGGGCTGAGATAACACCATTGCACTCCAGTCTGGGTAGCAAGAGTAAAACTCTTGCTGAAAAGAAAAGAAAAGAAAAAAGAAAAAAAAGAAAAGAAAAGAAAGAGAACTGGGGGTATGTGGTGGTGGATCCCCTGACCTTCCAAATGTTTCTGCTTCCTTGGAGGGGAGACATGGGGAAAGATGACTTTTTCAGGTTAAAAATCAGATTGGGATAAAAATCAGGACTTCATGAATTCTTTGCCTGGGTTGCCCCCTAAAGCCAACCAAAAGTTTGAATCTCTATCAATGTGGCCCTCGCCAGGGATCTCTGGGATCTAAGCTATATTGTCCAAAATGACAGCACTACCCAAATGTGACTATGTAAATTTACATTAACTGAAGTTAAATTATTATTTCGGCTCCCCACTTGCACTAGCCGCATTTTGAGTGCTCAGAAGCCACATGTGGCTAGTGGCTACGGTATTGAACAGCCCAGATATAGAGTATTTCTATCCTTCCAGAAAATTCTACTGAGTATCTCTGAGCTAGAGCTACAGATCAGCAGGAAGCAAATGAAAAATGTTTACATGAACCATTGGGAGGTTTAAGGTCATCTGAGCTTCTTTGCTGCAGCTAACATCCCGAGAATAACACGCCCATCATTTTAGGGTCACTCTTAGGCCATTACTAATAATGTTTCTATACCCCTCCCACTGATTTATTAAGCAGGTAAGACTACAACTTTGTGTCTGCTCTTTCAGAGAAAAATATTACAAAAATATAACAAATTTCCAATGATGCTTCCATTCTTCTTGGGCTTTTCATTAATTCCCACTGATAAAAGCTTGGTGTCACCTCCACTAATCGTACATTAATCCTGTTAGTAGAACTACTTTGCTTTGCCATTCCATTCAAGATTTCACTCAACAAACTTTCAAAAACCCCTAATGACTTCATATAAGGCCATTTTTATACTTGCATGTGACTTACCCACTTAGAAATATGACCACAATTTTGCTCTTTTGAAACACAAAGGGGCCAGGAAAAGGAAATGGTTAGACTCTTTATCTGAATGACATAATTATAGTAAAGCTGGCAACGATGCAAGATGCAGACAAAAAAAAAAATCAGTGCTTAGCTGTCGGTTTTATTATTTTCTAAATAACTCCCTCAAAATTCAGTAATGGAAGGCATCTGCTCTGTACGAACAAGCAGAATATCAAACACACGTCCTTGGTCTGATTCAACCATTCAGTCATCTCAGGAAAATGAGAAAATCATTAGACAGCAATTACACTGAACCCAGGAAATTTCCCAATGAGAAAGCTGGACAGAATCCGACTGTTCTGAAAGAAGGGAGAGCACAGAAGAATCCTGTAAGCTAATAGGCACCTATGGAGAGAAGAAACCATGCCAGCACTGGGGGCTGGGGGCGCATTCCTTCTGGCATGTTCACTTTCAATCAAGCTCCTTGCAAACAGCTTTGCCTGCAGGACGAGTGGGTAGATGTGGCTCAAAACAAAAGCTAAAATCAGGA
>PVKP010009991.1:0-66163 GCA_004027715.1 Plecturocebus donacophilus | reverse complement strand
ACTCATCACCTGAGGGCAAGTATGCGACATCTAGGGACAGCCCCTGCACCCTAGAGCCTGCCGAAATTATGCAAACTAGCCAACTTACAGGTAAGCCTGCTTATCCTTCCTCACTCGTTCCTTCCTGCGGAAACCCCAGTAAAGGTTCCTGCCCACATCTGCAACCCCTGACCCCGCCCGCTGCCCCCTGATCCACCCTGGTGCTTCCTTGTGTCGCCTGGTGTGGCGCGCCCTGCCTCCTGTGCCCAGGGTCTGTGAATATTAACTTTCTCCTTCCTGATAGTCTTTTCTGTGTCTGAATTTCTTACAACACCTGATTAAAACAAATCCCCAGAACATTTTAAAACAACATACATGGAATGTAATTCAGCCGTAAGAAGTAATGAAATTCTGTCCCATGCTACAACGTGGATTAATCTTAAGGTCCACGTTAAGGGAAGCAAGCTAGGCAAAAAAGGACAAATGCTCTCTTCTGGCATACCTACCTCTTCCAGCATACCTACCTCTCCGGGCATAGCTCTTCCGGCATATCGTGGCACACAACTGAGCGGTAAGAAAGAACAAACTATTGATCCCTGCAACAACTTGAATGAGGCTTCAAGGCATTAGGGTGAAAGAAGGCAGTCTCAAAAGGCTACTGCATCTATGTATGTGATTGAAAAGGTGACCTAGGGACAAAGAGTACATTGGTGGTTGTAAGTGGTTGGGGTGGGGCAAGGGGTGGTACAGAGAGTTTTCTTGGGGGATAGAACATCTCTGTATCCTAATTGTGGTGGTGATTACACAATCTCTATATGTCTTAAAGCTCATAGAACTGTACACTGAAATAGTTATTTTTACTATTAATTGAAAAATAAAGGAGAAAGGGGTAAAATGACTGTATTAATTCAATTGAAATGTCTTTATTTATTTATTTATTGAGGTGGAATCCTGCTCTGTTGCCCAGGCTGGAGTGCAGTGGTGAGATGTCGGCTCACTGCAATCTCCGACTCCTGATTCAAACCATTCTCCAGCCTCAGCCTCCCGGGTAGCTGAGACTACAGGTGCATGCCACCACAGGGCTCTGTGCACCTGCACAGGGATCTAATTTTTCTACTTTTAGTAGAGACGAGGGATCACCAGGTTGGCCAGGCTGATCTCAGACTCTTGACTTCAGATGATTCACCCGCCTCAGCCTCCCAAAGTGCTGGGATTACAGGGGTGAGCCACTGTACCCAGTTTTGAAATGGCTTTAAAAATACCTTTACCTTCAGTCAGATCCCTAAATGATAAAAACTGTATGATTCCACTTATTTGAGGTAGCTAGAGTAATCAAATTCCTAGAAACAGAAAGCAGAATGGAGGTTGCCAGGGGCTGGGATCAGGGGCTGGGGAGCTATCTAAAGGGGACAGTTTCAGTTTTGCAAGATGCAAACATTTTGAGGGTGGAGGGTGGTGATGGTTGCACAACAATGTGAATGTTCTTAATGCCACTGAATGTACACTGAAAAATGAATTAAGACGAATTTTATGTTGTGCATATTTTACCACAATAAAAACCAGCTAGGCTGCTGGGTCCATCAGCACAGTGGGTGGTGGCTCCCGGGGGCAGGGTGCGGTCCCCCTCATCTGCCCCACACCTGCAGGCACCTGGCCTGGGATGCCTCATTCTTGGCCAGGTACCACATCATCCTCACATGTCCTTGACCTTGGGGGCTTGGGTTGCCTGGTGACCCAGGGGCTTTGCTGTGACCCTGATGGCTGCTGAGAAGGTCTCTGACTTAGCAAACCAGAAGAAAGACAGCCTTCATGGCAAACAGCAGCGTGAAAACAGCTGGGCCCACAAGGGTTGTGGTAGCAGCTTCTGCCTGAGAAACCGCGTCCGGGTCGTTGTGGCCTCAGGGAGTCCAGGCCCCTGCTTGCTTGGCGGGACTCAGTCCCAGCTGTGGGTTGCTAACGCTGCGGCTGTCTGCTCTCATTTTGCATTTTTGTTCATCTGGAGGCCTTCCCACCTCACCTGCAGAGCCCAGGAAGCCGCACTCTCTGGGAGGTCTCAGGCAGAAGAGTAGGCTCAGGGTGGTGGGCGCCCCATTGCCAGGGATTTGAGAACCTGCCCCTTTGGTTTTTATAATTAGATTTCTAACAGGATCCAAGTGAAACCACAACCCAAACCCCAAGCTGTGAACCCAGCAGCTTTTCTGAGCACACCCCTCCCCTCACACACATCACAGGCTTGGGACCGTGGCCTCCAGGCTCGGGGAGACTTTAGACATTTGTTTGCTTCCTTTCAGGTCTTGGGGCGGTTTTTCTTCCCCTCCCCAGTCTTGCAGATGCTTTTGAAAACCCCAGAGTCCCACTTTCAACTCCTTCCTCTGGTCTCTGATAAAAGACACACTAAAAATCACTTCTAACAGTTTCACTGAGAGCTAAGAAAGCTGTCTGCAAAGACAGGACATCAAAGCACAGAGCTCAGGTGTGTCCCTGCCGGCCTTGGACAGCCCTGGGAGGGAGCGTCTACAGCCTCCAAACTGGCCCTCGCTGCCCCCAGGGGTTCCAGACTTCCCCACCAGCCCTGGGCCTCCTGGCTACTGCCTGGCTGTACCTGGCCTTCTGGCAGGCACCAGAAAGCTGACTGCCAGGAAAAGCCACAGCAAACCCTGCAAATTGCCCAGATACCTGGAGACAACATCTTAATTGCCCTGTGAAGAGCTGTCTGGCTGGAGAGTCCCTTTCTGTGGGTAGACAAGGTTTGAACTTCAAAGAGATTCTCTCCTGGTTCATAATGTTTACAGCAGCTCCAGGAGTGACAGGATAATTTTGGTGTCCTTGGAGAGAGTGGCCTGGCAGGGCTTCTACCTCTGCTCTGGTCTAAGAGCCTCAGGGGGACCACGATTTGTGGGACTCACCACAAACAGCCCTACTCCTGTCCCGGGAATGCTGCCAGCTCTGCTTTTGCAGTGTCTTTGACTCCAGCTCCGGGCTCTGGGCATCCACTACAGGGTGGGGCCACTTTTTGGGCTGGCAGGGGGCTAAGCTCACTGACCATGGCCAGCCTGGTCCTGGGCATGTGAAGATCACCACCCATGTGTCTCATTCCAAAATTTCATAGTTGGGGGCTCTGGTGGGGTGACAGGTGATTTATTAATTTGTTTCCATCTTCTTGCAGGGAGTGGGGTGTGGTTGGAATCATCCTCTCACTCCTCAGCCATCACCCAGGGTGGTCCCTTAAACACCTCAGCTTAGGCCTGGCTGGTGAGAGTGTGTGATCACCCCTGCTGGAGAAATGCAGACCTGGGTCTCCCTGCTGCATACGGATCCACTATTCCAGTGTCACTACTCAGCCCATGCTTCCTGGAACAAAGCAATACCTATTTCACTGGCCTCATGTGTTCTGTGGGTCAGGTATTCAGGCAGGGCTGGAAAGCTCATGCAGAGGGGTGACTCCATAGCTGGGGCCTGCAACCACCTGGGTGTGTTCTATCTCAGGGCTCAGGGCTGGGCTGGAAGCTATGCAAGGCTGGGCTCAGCTGGGCAGCTGTCTGGGGCACCTCTTTGTGGCTTGGGCTTCCTTATAGCATGGAGGCCTCAGGGTAGACCTCTTCTATGGAGGCCCAGCACTTCCGAGTGGGTGATGGAAAAGGTAGAGGCTGCATGGCCCCTAGGATGCTGCACAAAAGCCCATCCTCTATCTTTTTACCTTGATCAATCCTCAAGAATTGCTTTTATCATATACCTTTGGTGGAAGCAGCATCCCAGATTCCAGGAAAAGCCCATAGACTTCACTCTCAGTGAGGGAGGGCCAGACACCACATTGACAAGTGTGCTTATCCCAGGAGGAAAACATTTATATTTATTTTATTTTTATTCCTCAAAATGGACCCTTGAGTTATGGATAGACAACTTGAATGCAAATCAGGAAACTTGAGTCCTGGTGTCAGAACCCCAGGAAGTTAATGAAGCGTGGTAGGCTACAAACACGCTAGGCCTGTTTCCTTATCTCAGTAGTGAGGGTGCCATCATGGTAGTTTAATGTGCTACCTACCTGCCAAGGAAGTGCTTAGGGAGGAGGTGAGGGCTGGCTCACACGAGTCCACTCTCCTGGGGACGTGGGGGTTCTGGGAACCCTCTGCCTCACACCCACAACTCCTGCAGAAACTGCTCCTGATCAAGGTGTGAGGATTGTGGGAGGCCTGGGTGGAGCCGGCTGCACGGATGGAAAGCTGCTGCTGGGGAGAGTCACTCTAGGCTTCATCCAACTGTGATGCGAATGTCAGCCTGGGCTTTTCCAGCTGGGATGGAGAAACAGCTGTTCTCAGCACGGGTGAGGCCCCAGCCCTGGCCCTGCCAAGCCAGTGGGCTACATGGCCCTGGGCCAAGGAAATCACTCCAGGATGCGTCTGGTCCTTGTGGTGCTTCCCCATGAGAGCAGGGGAGCAGGGTGATGAGACTTGTGTATCATAGGGAGGAGAGAACGGGAGGGGGGCATGCACCCAAAATGCTGGGTCCATCATGGAGCAAGGGATGTGCTGTCTGGAGGCCACAGCCAGAGGAGCATCCTGGCTCCCAAGGATGGAGAACCAATGCCTGTCCTACAGGCCTGTCAATCACCTCAAAGAAGCCTGTTTAGAGAGACTTAGTGCTGCAGGGATGCAGGGCCCCATCTCAGTGCTGCATGAGGAGGGCTAGCTGCCCACTTCGGTCAGCCCATCTGCCAACCCTCCCCAGGTCTGGCCTGACAGATACAGAATCTGCAGCTACAAGGAGAGGGTGCCACCCGTGCAGTCAGATATCTGGCCCTGCTTCCAATGCCAATGTGATATTATTATTTTCCCTGTGGTTTGCTTGAGAAGGGACTGTGGACGCCACAGGCCCTGCGAGAGGCAGCTGTGGGAGAAGGCAAGGCAGGGTGTTGCCAGCCAGCCTCATGCTCCTCATCTGAGAACTTCAGAGGGCAGGATCGTAGGCTTGGCATCGCCAGATTTTCCAGTCCCCAGCAGAGAGCTGACAGGCTAGGACTGACCATGTGGGCCTCTCCTACTGCTGGAGGGAGCAGAGAACAGACTGGCCACTCAGTCCAAGTCCATAAGGCTGCTTGTGTTCCCCACTGGACCTCCAGAATCCTTCCCTGCACTGCACATGAGATGTGCACGGAAGGATTCTAGAGGTCCAGAGGGGACCACAGCAGCCTTATGGACTTAGAGTGAGTGGCCAGTCTGATGTTGGGGTCCTGGCCTTTCCTAGCACGATTTGACCTTTTGTACCTCTAGGTCTCTGCATGTGCTGACTCCCAGAATTCCCCCAGCAAACCGTGTGTCTGTTTCTCCACCAAAACACCTGAACAATCCCTCCCTGAAGCCTGTCTCAGGAGGGTTCATTGCTGGCTCAGACACGGGGCAGGGCCCTGCTCCTGCACTGTGGGCCTTGACCATCTGATGTCCGTGTGTGCACACATACAGAGATTTCTCATGGGAATTGGCTCATGTGATTATAGAGGCTGAGAAGTCTCACAATCTGCCATCTGCAAGCCAGAGACCCAAGCCAGCTGGTGATGTAATTCCAGTCTAAGTTTGCAGGCCTGAGAACCGGTGCTGGCATCCAAGGGCAAGAAAAGATGTGTGTCGCAGCTTAAGCAGAGAGAGCACGTTAAGTGTCCTCTGCCATTTGTTCTGTCTGGACCCTCAGTGGACTGGATGGTGCCCACCTGCATTGATCCACTTCTTTAGTCAGTCTATTGATTCAAATGCTAATCTCTTCTGGAAATTTTCAAACAGACGCACCCAGAAATATTGTTTTAGCAGCTATATGGGCATTCCTCAGCACAGGCAAATTGACAAATGAAATTCACCATCACACTTGCTTAGTTTGAGCGCACAACAGGCAGAAGTGCCAGAAGTTAACTTGGGAATTCATCAACTGATGCTTCTCAGAGTGGAGTATGCGTATCCCTACTCCACCAGTCTCAGGATGGGGGAAGCACGTGAGTTTCACACCAGGACTCCACAAAGCCTGGCGTGTGGACGGGAGCAGGGCTGCCCTCTGTTACTGGGCCACGGAGACGTAAGCACAGAAATTGAGAGTGAGCAGAAACTTTTACAGCACTAGGTTCTAGGAGCAACATCCAAGCTCATGGTCATGTTTCCAGCAATTCATTTCACAAAATGTATTTCACAAAAGTGTCCATTGGCAATGAATTGGCTAGAACAACAAAAAATTCCCAGTCCTTCACTACAGATAGTTTGAGAACGCAGTTTGCTACCATGGTCAGAACACTGGCTGTGTCTTTGCTGCCCTGGGCATTTGCTACTGCCCTTTGTGGAGCCACTTTCCACATGGTCTGTGGAGGGTGTTCTGTGCAGAGCTGAGCCCCCATGGGCCAGGGGTGGAGATGCTCCTAGCAGCCATGGCAGCATGGGACAGAAGGATGGCTGCCTCCAGAGCATTGTGTGGAATCGTCCTGAAGACAGCAGGGATGCGGGGGCCCCAGCTGGTTTCTGGGGTAGCCTCCGGGGCACTGCTTGTTGCTTTCTGAATATGCATTGGTGGCAAAAGTAGCTGATGTGCTTCTGCTGGCCACCTTGGAATCCAGGGCTCTGCTAAACCAGGACAAAGACCTGAAGGGTTCTGGAAGGGTCTGGCGGGGAAAGAAGGGAGTTGAATGGTGTCATTTTTGTTGAAGGCACAGGGCTGCCTGTTTCCCATGGAAAAGGAAAAAGATGAACAGAGAGATAATCAACTGAGGTAAACAACTCTTGAAGAGTGGGCAGAACCGTCTCTAATGTCATGGCTCCTTTGAGAAAGTGACGAAAGCTGTGGGCTCTGTTTCCAGGGGATGCACGTGGGTGTGCAAACATAAACACATGGGCAACTGTAAACACGCACACATGCACGCATACATGGTGAACAATTACACATGTTCATGCATGTGCAACCACTGGGAACATGCGCACACATGCACAAATGTACCAATTCATGTCCATGAACACAGCACATATACACATGCCCATGTGCACACACACAGGCACACACGTGTGCACGCACACATGTGCACATGTACACACAGGAACACGCCCACACATGTCGACACATGTACATGCACACATGTACATTTACACATGTACAAATGCTGTTGTGCCATCTCCAAGGTGTTGTTGACACTCAGAACGATCTCTACAGTTTCCAGGGCTCAGGATCCTGTTTTAAAAGAAAGGAGGGCATTTAAAAAGCTGCAGAAAGGAAAAGGAAACTACAGGAAGGAAATAAAAACTCCCAAAGATTGCCTAATTAAAGTGACCGAGAGCTATTTCCCACTGCTCACTCTGCAAACCTGTGCTATGGCTGAGAGATGCCCTCTAGAAAGGGAATGACCTAGAGTCCTGGGAGGTATCGTGCCATCTCCCCAGGCCTCCCCCATTAGCTTGAGCAGAGAACAGATGGGAATTTCAGCTGCAGGAAACTCAGAGAGGCATGTCTCAAACTTCAAATGTCAGAACTGTTTCTTTGCCCCAGCCTCCAGGAAAACCTTCACAGTCATGTCTGGTGTTGACACTATCCCCTGGAAAGCCGCTTGGTCCCTAGAGAGTCAGAGACTTATGGCCACATGGGCTAGGTCTACGCCTTGTCACAAGGCTAGGCATATGCCTTGTCACCAGAGCTCTGGTCTCTTGGCTCCCAGCCACTGGAGAGGTCAAGAGGGGGGAAAGCTCCATAAAAAAACAGGGAGTCATTAAAAGTCCCTGTCCAATCATGTGGCTGATGGTTTTACTAGGGCTGTGTAGGAAGGAGCAGTGGGTGTCCTGGGGCCCAGCATGGGGCAGCAGGACATGGACCCTGGAGTCCCACACTCAGGATTGGCACCGATCCATAGTAGGACATCTCTCCCAGTGTGTGCGTACACACACACACACACACACACCCATAGGCATGCACGCATGTGCTCATCTGGAGACTGGGAAAGGGCAGTGGGCAATCCACATACATGTCCCCTTAAATCTTCTGGTGGCCCCATAGGCAGGCTCCAGCAGCTCCACCTTACAGGTGAACAGATGAACTGCATTTTATAGGAAAATGAAGCTCAGTGAGGTTGTATTACCTGAAGTCACACAGTGAGAGTGGCATCCAGAACCCCAAACCAGGTGATCAGGTTTCAAAGCCTGCATCCTTCTCATGGTCTTGCCCATGGCCCTGGGGATTGCTCAACCCAGTGTGCTGAGGATAAGGAGGATGTGGGCTTAGGTGGGTGTGGACTGGACAAAGCTGTGTGGTCCAGAGTGACCTGCACAGCTCATGGCCGCATCTGGGCTTCAGAGTCCCATGGTATCCTGAGCCACAAGGCTGAGCCTGCCCAGACCAGCTCTGGGAAAGAGCCTTCCCATCACCCGTCCTGCGGCCATCTGCTCAGGCAGGGTGGCTGGACCCCAATTCCCAGGCAGCCATGTCAAGGGGGGCTGAAAGAAGGGTGGGCCCCAGATGTGCTTTATGGAGTGGGGAGATGTAGGTTGTACAACACTTCATTACTACCCACAGCTGGGAAACAGCTGCTGCTCCCAGCTGGCCAGGCTGCCTGGCCCCTGGGCCACAACAGGATCGTGTATGGGAGCTGGCAGCAGAGAGTCATTAACGAAGCCGGCCAGGCTCTGGGAGAAGGGATTATGCTGATGCCGTAGTCAGAGGCTGGCCTCTGCCAGGTGAGCTGGTAATTGTGGACCAGTTACCTGGACTCTCCAGGTCTCTGTTCTCCTTTGCAGAGAGAGTTGTACTCGGCTCTCAGGGTGGTTATGAGGACTGAGGATGCAACAAATTTCTGTCACGCTTCAGCACAACTCTCAGGAACTACTGGGGAGAACCAGAGATTATCAGAGCTACTGGCTGAAATTTTCCTGAATTTCACAATGTTGCTCACCAGCAGGGATTGCTGGGGTGTGGGGAGGAAGTTCCAGGCCTGTCAACATCAAAAACAGGTCTTTCCAAGGATGCTGTCTCTCTGCTGCCTCCCTTTTGTGACAAGAGCTATCAGTAACTGGGTTGGTGGTAAGCTTCCTGGAAACTTACTGTGAGAAACTACTAGTGGGTCCCGTGGGTCAGGAATTTGGAGACAGCATGGTGGGGATGGATCCTCTCTGCTCTACCATGTCTGAGGCCCAAGCTGGGACATCTGACTGGTGGTTATTCATTCTTGCATCTTGACAGGTGTGTGAGCTGTCAACTAGGTCCTCAGCTCCTCTCTGCATGGCTAGTCGAGCTTCCTCACAGCATGGTGGCTGGGTTCCCAGGATGAGTCCTCAAAGAGCCCAAAGGAAGCCACATGCTATTTATGACCTCGCCTTGGCCACCCCACAGCATCCCCACTGCCAGGCTTTCCTGATGCGTATATACTACCCAGATTCAAGGGTGGGGACAAAGACCTCCCCGGGGAAGGAGTGTCGGTCACATTGTGAGGAGAGCATGTGGTAGAGGATATGCACATACACACAGGCATGGCCATCTCTGAAAAACAGCAGCCTCCCCAGTGTTCCTGTGATGATTTTCATAGAGACCAGGGCTTTGTCTAGAGCCTCAGTCCTACAATACTCTTGCTGAAGGTCTTTCTGAAATGTGGCCACAGGTTGGGAGAATCCAAGAGAGCAGAGATCCCTTGGGAAAGAGTATCTCTTGGGATCTGGCCTCAGGAGCTTACAAACAAGTTGGAGGAAGACCATGTAAACATAAACAAATATGCTGAAACACCCGCATAACATTTTGAGACAATGAGAATTGCGCTAATGTAAGATGAGCTCAATTATGAAATTGTGCAGTACAGGGAGCTCTGCCCTGAGCATCCCCTCCAGGATCCATGGGAGAAGTTTTGTCCTTGACTGAAAAGCCAGGACAAGCAGCTATTTCTCCAGAGGTTGCTCTGATTAGTCTGTTACCATTGAGTTTTTAAAAGTATCCACACTGTGTATACAATTTAAAGTAATGCGTTATTTCCTCTGTAATTTAAAAAAATATAGCAAAACCAATATAAAAGTTAAAAAAATATTTCTCTCTCTCTCTCTTTTAAATTGAAGAAGTCAACATTCCCTTCTTATCTCCACTAGGCTGACCCTGGTGGCAACCACAGTTAATAGTTTCATGTGAATTGTTTGCTTGTTTTCAAAACCTAGATTTTTATCTTTTGAATTATTTAAAAAATATTGCCACCATCAAGGCGGGGCACCGGTCACATGGGCATGGAGGCTGTCTAGGCACTGAGGGCACTGGGCCACATGTCGCTTTTTTCGGGTGGAGGGGTGATGGTGGGAAAGTAGTATGTGGGCTGGTGACTCAGAGGAGAGACCTGGGACCAGGGCAGGGACATTGGGAGCCAGCATGGAAATGTGTAGGCTGCCTAATAAAAGTGACAGAGAGTCATTTCCCACTGCTCTTTGATATTTGGAATGATATTTGAAATGCTACACATAGCTCTTCCAGCACTGGCCCCCAGAATTTTCACAGTAATTATGTTTTTTATGCTGTTTGCAATACACTGTTCCTACCCTTTGATCATCCCTAGATATTTCTCCAGGTGATGATATGTGGGGATCATTGCATTTTAGGGGAACTCTTTTTTATTGAAATATCTCTTCCACATAGAAAAGGGCACACAGCATGGTCAGTTTTCACAAGGTGAGCCCACATGTGTTGTCAGCCTGAGAAATGACAATATCAGCCCCCAGAGGCTCCCTCCAGGTGCTGATCCTCTAAGCATGGTGACCATTCTTATCTCTGACACCGTAGCTGATTTTCATCTATCTTGGAAGGTATATCGTTGCAACATGCAGTGTGCATCTGTTTGGGTCTGACTCCTTGAGCACAGCATCATGTCTGTGAAAATCAAAGGTTGGATTCTTTTAGACACCTGCATTGCAACCCTTGGATGGTTAGGTCCCTTATTTATTCAGAGAAGACATTAGGATAACAATTAATGATGTGGTTTTTTTTTCTACCAATATTCATAGCTGCCCTGGGACTTCCTTCACAGCCGGTAGGGAAAGTGGATGGGAATAGTCCAGGCAATTATGAAGCTGGAACAACTGTAGGGTTGGATATCCCCAGAGATGTGCGTAGGGTTCCAGTTGGCTTTGTGACTCTCTGGCATCTTCTCATCTATAAGAAACGTTGACAGTGGTACCAGTGTGTGTTGGGGCTGTCTAGGAGTAGGCTGTATGAAGGACACCTTATGTGTAGGGTCCCCTGGGTCTCTACCACCACACCGGCGAGTACAGTTACTGTCTCCATGACACAGATGAGTTAACTGAGGCATGTTCACAGAGCTGGCAAGGGCAGGGAACTGAAATCTGGATCCAGAGTGTCTGGCTTCCAGAGCTGGTAAGGGTGGGGAACAAATCTGGACCCAGAGTGTCTGGCTTCCAGAGCTGGCAAGGGCAGGGAACTGAAATCTGGACCCAGAGTGTCTGGCATCAGAAGCCAGGCATCCATGCTCTGGGCCATGTTGTCTCCTTGAGTAGAATGGGGATATCCAGGGTCCTTTGAGGTGCAACCGTCTTCAGACATAGTCTGCAGGACCCTGGAGCAGGTCACTGTGTTCAGTTTCTTTTGTTAAAGCTGGGGATTTCCCTAACCCTAACCGGCTACAGGTAGTCTCTAGGTTCAAGCTATTCTGTGGGTTGGTCTGATGGCTCCTTCCAGCATATTCATTCAGTTGGCCAGGACCAAAGCTCCAGTGTGGGTCAGCTGCGATGACAGAGTCCAGCAGGCATTTCACCAGTGTATACCTGGGAAGTCGTTGTGGTTATGGAGAGCCAGAAAAACATTTCTTTTTCTTTTCTTTTTTGTTGAGACACAGTCTTGCTCTGTCACCCAGGCTGGAGTGCAGTGGCGCAATCTCAGCTCACTGTAACCTCAGCCTCCCGGGTTCAAGCAATTCTCCTGCCTCAGCCTCCTGAGTAGCTGGGATTACAGGTGCACACCACCACACCTGGCTAATTTTTGTATTTTTAGTAGAGACAGGGATTTACTACGTTGGTCAGGCTGTTCTCGAACTCTTGACCTCTTGATATGCCCGCCTCAGCCTCCCAAAGTGTTGAGATTACAGGTGGGAGCCACAGCGCCTGGCATAGAAAATTATTTCTTTGAAAAGAAATGAATATACCACTCTGGAAAATCATGCCAGCATGTGGACCCATTGTTTCTTAAATGGGTCTTGTTCTCCTAGTGAATAGTTACTTGGTAACTCTTTTTTGCATTGTAGAATTGGTTTACGCATTCTCACCTTTGCCTGTGAGTGGGAGAAATCACACAGATGACAAAGAGCCCAGGGCACCTGAAACCACACGCTTGTCCTGGGCTTCAGTATTGTGGGGAAGTTGTCATTTGCAAATAATAAATTGACATATATTTCCTCTTCCTCCCATGGCTTGCCATCACATGGAATTAGCAGAAAAAGTCCAAGTTGTGGAGCCCATCCACACTGGGCTTGGATTCCAGCCTGCCCACCTGCTAGTGTATGCACCTTTGGGTAGGGCCAGGTTTTCCCACGGGAGTGAGTCGTGCCTGGTGTCCTGCCTGGCTCCCCTGAAGTCATGCAGGCCCAGCTGAGGATGGGCAGCATCCCACCCTCGGAAAATCCCCACCCATAGGAAAGGGGAGCACAGAGAGTGGACATGCGACTTACAAGGTCCTCAGTTGAAGCGAGTCTGTAGGAAAAGTGGGTGCTGCTGGTGCAAGGCCAGGGGCGTTACAGAGCAGCTCTGGGCAAGGCGAGCTCCGTACAACAGGTGGGGGCCAGTTCCGCATCTCCCCACCTCCTCCTCACCAGGCCGGTCCTGGGACTTGCAGGGAAAAGACCTGTGTTTGGCTGAGTGTTGCTGTTTACATTCTGAAGTTCTGGGTATTAAGTGCTTCCTGTGGACAGTCGCTAACAGAGGCTGAAGGCTCAAGGGGAGGCCACCCTGTCCTGTAGATGCCCAGAGTTGTCCCATCTAAAGCTCAGGAGCTAGGCCGCATCCACGAGCAACTCCAGCCAGGAACCAGGTGTTACCCTGACTTCCTGCCCCTGGCTCCTGGGTCCTGGCACCCCTGCATTTTGGGAGTCTCCCGAAGCCACACCTATCTCACTGATGCTCCTCCACAGTGCAATGCAAGACAGCTTGCTAACTGCTGTGTTCCCAACCATTTTGCACGACATCAATCTGGTTCCTCCCTAGCCCTTCTTGACGTCAGTGTGATGGTGTCACTCACCCTTGGGAGCCCCCATGCCTCTGTTGCAATGTGTGTCAGTCTTGATATTGGCATGGCACCTTAGTTCCTTTATTCCCTTAACATTTTATTACAAACACTTTCCAACATGCAGAAAAGCTGGCATAATTGTACTGTGAACACCATCCTCCTGACACCTGGATCCCACGATTAACCTTTTTCTATCTTTGCTCTACTGCATGTCTCCATCTCTCCACCCTATCACCCATGTCCATATCATTTTTTTGAATGCATTGCATGGAAGTTTCAGGTATCACGCAGTTCATGATGCATTCAGTACACACCGCCCTAACACTTTAGTATGTCATTGACTAGATTTCAGTATTTGTTAACTGCTCTTTTTTAGGGGGAAGGGGTCAAATTTCCATTCAATGAAATGTTCATATATTAACAGAACAACATGATGAATTTAGGCAAATGCATCCACTTCCATAATCAAATTCTATCGAGATATAGAGCATTACCATTGCCATAGAAAGTTCCCTCCTGCCCCTTCCCAGCCAATTCCCACCTCCAGCTCCCCAGAGGTAACACTGGCTGTGTCTTATCAACATAGCTTAGCTTTGTCTTTTACGGAAATTCACATAAATGGAATCATGAAGTATATTCATTTCTGGTTTCTTGACTCATCTGTGTGGCCGACTGCATGCATCTGTAGTTGGTTCCTTTTAACTGCTGAGGAGTGTTCCAGCATACAGAGGTAGTGCAGCGCTGTTGATGGATGCCTGGACGCTTTCCATGTGGCAGTAGTGAGTAACGAAGCTGCTATGTGCCTCCTCGCACACATCTTTGGATGGATGCTTTCATAACACCCACGGGTAAAATGGCAGCGTGCACGCCAGCCTCTTTGTGACATGTCCTTGCCTACTTCTCAGCCACACATCCCTGGCTGTGGAGAAGCCCTGAGCTGTTTCTCATATCCCAGATGTTGTTCCATGTGCGGGGACTGTGTGTGGCAAGGCCCCACCCACATCTGACACTCTCACTCTCTTTTGGGTGTTCCCTCCTCGGTAACCTGTATTCCTTAAACAAGTTTGATTTTAAGGACTTCTTTGATTCCAAGGGTTTCTTCTTGAGGTTATTTCAGGAAGTGCTGGGGAGTGTGGGAAGTGCATGCTGTATATGATGAGCTGTCACCCCTGGACACTGGGGCACAGTCCCTGGAGACCTCAGGGGCAAGTGCAGAACCAGCTTTGGTGTTGTCCCCTCTGGAGGCTTAGAAGCTGGGGAGATTACCCTCTGACCTCCGCATTGCCCCCCATCACTAGCTCTGTTTCCCAGGCAGGCTCTCAGTCAATTCCCAAACACTCTGGCCCACCCCATGATTAGGATGAGTGGAGTACGCAGGGAGTGCCCTCATGCAGAGCCCGGCATTGTAGTAGGGCCAGCAACTGTGTGGGAAAGCAGAAGTCCAAAATCAGACTAGCAGAGCATCCGCAATGCAAACCACACCTTCTCCAGAAGCTCTCCTGACCACCTTATGTGTGTTCTTTCCTCTGTGCTCTGATGTCACAGGGCACATGCATGCCTGGCAGTGCTTGGTTGTGCCATTTGCAATGGTCTCTTGGTGAGGTTTCCCTTCTCAGCTGCAAGCTCCTCAGGAGGTCCCTCCATCTCTGCACCCCCAGGACTCAGAACAGCCCTTGAATGCATCAGTTCCTTTTACCCTTACCATACTATCTATTCTTTCCCAGGAGTCACTTTCTATGGTGTCCTGTCACAAAGGTTTGGCCGGGACTGCTGGCAGAAGCCACTGGCTTGCTGCCTTTTTCTCCCTGGCAAGCCCGGCCTGTGTGCTGTGTGTGTAACCTCTGACAAAGTTTGTGGTCTAAAGGTTATGCTGGCTGGGCTGGAGGTGAGGTGAGGACACTGTGTGTTGGAGGTTGGTGGAGTTTTGCCAATTAGAGCAAGCTTAGTGCCACACCCTTGCTGGGCCCCATTCCCTGAAGAAAGAGCCTATGGTTGGCTCTTGCAAGACCGTAGGTGAGTCTGTGCCTTCGTGTTTGTGCGCACCCTGGTTGGGCAGGGTGGAGTGAGCACAGAACTGGGCACATAGTTCCAGGCCTCTTCAGTGCTTGCTTAAGGTTGGGAATGAGCCCCAGGTCTCTTGTGTCTGGGATTACTGGAAACAGGTCCTGCTGGGACTGCAGCTGGATACCTGACCCCTTAAGTGGGGTCATTTGCTCTAGGACCCACCCCTGGGCACAGAGCAATTTCACTCTCAACTCTTTTGTCAGGAATTCGTTCCGTGTTCTCTTCACTTGGTGATTTTGTCTGTTCAGCATAGGTTTTTGGAGTCCCTGGCAGGGGCACGGCAGATGTTATTAGGTATTAGTCCAGGGAGTCAGCTTCCACCTGCAGCCCCAAAGCTCTTTCTTGCTGGCATCCTGGCCCATGAGGGCTGGCTGCAGGGCAGGGACGGACGCTGCACTCCACACCATCACTCAGAGATCCACACTCCTTCCATCAGCTGAAACTGCCATCCTCCCAGGCCCTGGGGTTCTCAGCTGTATTCTCTGAATCCAGGAGGTGGATGAGGAGAAAAACAGCGTGAAGGACCCCATGTGAGGTTACAGAGCCAGGCCGGAGTGAGATGCGTGTCACTTCTGCTCACATTCAATTTCCCAGAGCTTTCCCAGGACCCCCCCCACCCCCACCCACACTGTTTCCCAGGAGGCTGGGAAGTGTGGTCTCCAGGGCTGGAGGGACACGTGACATCATCTCGGCCACACGTGGGGAAGGTTAGATCTGCCTCTCAGCCATAGGTGGCTCATGATCTAGCGAGGAGGATGCGTCCACACTTGTGCTGGGTATACCCACGGAGGGGTATAGGCCTGACAACAATAGCCTCATTTTCCAGTTCCTAAGTCAGGATACAACTGTTTCCAATGTAAACATTCTTCAATAATCCTAAAATCAGTTCTCACTTGGTTACACATGTAAGGTATTTTCTCCAAGTGGTGTCGCACAGCCAACAGTCATACCTGGAGAGCTTCCTGGGGAGTGGACGGCAGAGTTGCTGTGTAGTGGGGTTGGGCTGGGACACTGAGCTGAGCAGCCAGCCAGGGCTCCGGCCAGTGTCCCCTGCGTTTCCACAGGAAGGACTGTTGGAGTGTGTGCTTGCCAAGGTTAGGAGGTGATAGGACATTTTCACAATGGAGCTCTTTCTTATATGCAATGTCCCTAGTGCAGCTTGCAAAGGACAGAATTAAAACTCATTTTTAATGAAAAAATAATATTGTGTCAAGTCAGGACTTTTCATTGGAAGTCTGAGACTTGAGGTCTCCGTACAACCAGGGAAGGGGAAGAGGAGATGGGGTCCTTTCCTGGGAGAGGGGCATTGGGTCTAGCTCAGGAAGGCTGTGTCAGATCTGAGGAAGGGCTTGTGGAGGGATGAAGAAGAACAGCAGGCACAGGGTGTGCATACCCAATGGGCTGCTCAGAATGGAAGCAAATTCTCATCAGGCCACGAGGGCAAGGGCAGAAACCTAAGCATCCTCCGTTGTCAGCACGTCTCCCAGGGAGGATGAGTTCTGGCTGCTTTGATACCTGAAGCATTTAGGAATCAGAGATTCTTTTATGCTTTACAGAAGGTCCAGAGCAGTTTTTATGAAGGGAAAATCAGTAATCTATTCAACATGGTAAATAGTGAAAAATATGGGCAGAGTAAAGTGCAATAGTAACACAGAAGCATTTTTTGAATGAATAAAATGTTAACAATTGCAAATAAGCTATTTTGCTTCATAATCAATGGAAATACTGAGAAGTGTTAGAAATATTCATTTACTAGCAATCTTAACTCCTAGAGGAGTTTATTTCATTTGGAAGACATTCTTATCTGTATTCTTACCCAGAAGTGCGAAGGACCCTTTGAGATGCTTCCTGGCCTCAATATCTTTTCTGTGACTCATTGGTCTTGAAATCTGTCCTAAGATCATGCATACTCTTTGCAAGATCCTGGCCAGTTTTCATCCGGGGCTGATGTCTGTTGTTAATTAAAAATCAAACTCTAGATTCTCTACTCTCAAAGCCTTCCCTTGGGTTTCCGGCTCTTAGAGCAGCACAGAAGGCTTTGGTTGAGTGACAGTTCCTGTTGTTTTCCTGTTCATTAGTTCCTTCATTCCCTCGTGGACCCAAGTAACCAATGGTGTTTCAGCAGTGAATGAGCAAAACACAAGCCAATCAAGACAAAATACCGTCCTGTTGACATAGTGGCGCTGTAATTATTATTTATCCTTCCTGTGCTCCCAGGCTGTGATGACGCTGGGAGAAAGACCAAGAGCTGTGTCTCAGATTACCATTGCTCCAGGAGCTGGTCGCTGGAATGACCGACAGGACGGACGTAGCACAACAGTGATGGACAGTCATCGACAGAGAACCATAAATAGTTCCATTGCTGTAGAGTTCCTCAGGAAACAAAGTACTATTTATGCCTAAATGCACGAGGCTTTATAGACATCCAGTTGTTTCATGTTGAATTCAAAGAGCCAACATATTTCTGGAGAAACAGCTTCCCAGCTGGAGATGGGTGGGCAGGTCTCAGAGAGCAGTGGCATCTGAGGTTGGGGAAGCTCTCCATGGGGGTCTGTCATGGGTTTGAGAGTGGGGAGCACACGCCTGAATGACTTGGGGCAGCGGAGTGAGAGGGGGTACTATTGACAAGGTGATGGTGACCACGTTTTATAGCTCACTTTTATCACTGAGGCAATAACAACAAGCCTCTGAGGTTGCTGGGTCATCTGGAGTTGGGTAATAGTGCAGCATGTATTGATTTTGGATTAGCCCGGATTCGGGCAAAGTAGTGTTTTGTTCCTTCCACAAAGCAACTTTCTCTGTGCTTACAAAACAAAAATAACATGAAACTCTCAGTTCTGCAGCTCCATTAGATGCTGTCCCATTGCACTTTAGGGGTATACCTGGCCTGTCTTTGCCAGCCTCACGTCCATCGGCCTCCCTGCCCTAGCGTGTCCACAGGCCCCGTTCCTGCTCCTGTCTTGTGGTTCCTAAGCATCAAACTCTTCAGGCGTCAGGATCCCCTGCAGGCCTGACATGGCGTAGCAATTCCGGCTGAAATGGAGGGTGTGGGAGTGCCTTTTCTACTACACTTGTCTGTTTTGTCACGTGGTCCCCAGGGCTCGCTGACATTTTCATAGAGAACGTTGCTGTTGCTCTGGGCCCCTGCTCATTCTCCCTGCAGAGCTTGGGAGCTATATCCTCTTCTGACATCTCTTTCCTCCAGGTACTTGCTACAAAATCCCTTCTCCTTTCTGCCAGACAATAAACAAAGCCAAACCCTATGCAGGGACACCTGCTCACTCCCTCCATTGTTGGCCAGAGTGGAAATCCCAGTTTGGTTTCAGCTGAGACCTGTTACAAATATATGTATAACTCCTCATAAATGACCACATATTGCACATTTATCTCAGTTTGTCGACATATATTATATATCCTACATATATAATATATAATACGTGTGTGTTTTGTATATGCTTCTCCAAATATTTAACTGGAAAATTTAACAGCTGCCCAGGCATGGTGGCTCTTGCCTATAATCCCAGCACTTTGGGAGGCTGAGGTGGGTGGATCACCTGAGGTCAGGAGTTCAAGACCAGCCCAGGCAACATGGCAAAACCCAGTCTCTACTAAAAAAATAAAAATAAAAAATTAGCTGGATGTGGTGGCTCATGTCTGTAATCCCGGCAGCTTGGGAAGTGTGGCAGGAGGATCTCCTGAACAACGAAAGCAGAGGTTGCAGTGAGCCGAGATCGTGCCCCTGCACTCCAGCTTGGGAAACAAAGCAAGACTCTGTCTCACATAAATAAATAAACAAATAAATAAAAATCACAGCTATATTAAATATAGTTTACTTACCATAACATGCACTCATTTTAAGTGCAAATTCAAAGATTTTTAGTAAATGTACAGAATTGTTCATCACCATAATCTAGCTTCAGTCCATTTCAGCCACCCCACCCTAAAAAGACTACTCATGTCTATTTGCATGCAATCCCCACTTCTGCCCCTAGCCCCAGATGATTATTCTTGACACTCACTTGACATTTGAGAAATGATACTTTTACTGTCATTAATTTTGTCACAGACTGGCCTGAGTCCTTGGTGCTGCCCCATGCACCAGCTGATCTTGTATACCTGAGCTGTCAGTTTGCTCCAAAAACCAGGTCGGCAGTGGGCTTAAGTCTTGTGTTGGCCTGGAGGGCCGGGTGCTTGGCTGGGGAGGAGGGAGTAGGGAAAGGAAGGGCATAGTGACATAGGCCAGCCTGGATCACAGAGACCTGTATTCTATCCTTCCCACCTCCACAGCTCAATTGTAAATATTTTAAAACGACCTAATTTCCCAACGAAGCAATTGAGTGGTGGTTTTTCTATTCTAATTAACAAAATCTTTTCTTCAGACAAAATTTTCTGCTCAATAATACAACAAATGCCAGCATGGCTGCTCCGGCTGAATGGCTGTGGTTGGAGGTAACAGTGCTGGCAGATGCCTTGTTGGGGGGTAGTATCCAGAAGGCTCACTGGCTTAGCACTCTAGAGAGAAATACCACTCAGTAGAATACTTCCATTCTGCCAGTGAATTTTGCACTTCTGTAATTAGGAAGGGCTTTGCGTCTCGGTCTGCAAGTGGAGGTGAGAACTTCTCAGAACGCAATTTCCCTCCATGTATCTTTGCTTTTGTTCCTCCCAAGCCTCCCCAGTTAAACTTTCTTGTGGTCTGCTGTAATAAGGTTTATATCAGGATGGCCTGGTGATGGTTAGTAACCATCACTCATTGTGGCAGAGATGTTGCTTTCTGAAAATCAAGTCAAATATAGAGACAGTGTTTAGAGAACATAGGGTAATGGGTGGTTAACGTGTCTCCTTGACTGTCTTGGATGTCTTACGTCTCCAGAGATCTTTTGACCAGTGGTGGCTCACAGTTTTCACAGTTAAAAACTCACTGGGTGCCTAAAGTGCTGGCATTTGAGGGGATGATTAGGAGGGAGTCACCTGCTTTAGACATCAGAGAGGCAGCAAGGTTCCTTTGTCCAACTTAAGAATCAGGATTGTATTCCCACTCAGAGACAGTATATTCATTGACTATGCCTCTGTTGATAGATGCATATCTCAATAGAGGCATATATATATATATATATATATATATATATATATATATATATAGTATGCTACACATATATGCGTGTTTGTATATGTCTCTATATATTTAACTTAAACTGTTAACAGTTATATTGAAGTAGAATTTACCTACCATAACATGCACTCATTTTAAGTATAAATTTTGAAGATTTTTAGTAAATTTCCAGGGTTGTTCACACATCAACATAATCCAGTTTTAGTCAATTTCCACCACTCCACCCCAAAAAGATCAGTCATGTCTATTTGCAGGCAATCTCCATTTCTACCCCTAGCCCCAGGCAACCACTAATTAATTTACTTTCTGTCTCTATTGATTTTTTTTTTCCTGGAAAATTCATATAATTGAAATTGTATAACATATGACCTTTTGTGAGTGGCTTCTTTCACTGGGCATAGTGTTCTCAAGGTTCATCTGTGTTGTAGCACAGATTACTGTCTCATTCATTTTTATGGCTGAATAGCATTCCATTGAATGAATATATCAAATTTTGTTTATCCAGTTGCTTATTGATGAACAGTTGTGTTGATTTCACTTTCAGGCTACTGCAAATCATGTGGCTCTGTTCATCTGATATTTATGGTTTCTACTTTGTGGCTCAGTCACTTATCTGTGGCTGCATTCCTCATTGCAGGCTGTTAGAATATCTAAGTGCTGATGGCTAAACTGGAAATACCGGAACTCAGTCTTGTGTTTGCTCTTTTGATCTTGGGGCTGGCTATTGCCATTCTCCCTGAAGATGTTTTGCATGTGCAGTCAAAGCTCCCAAAGAGAATAGCAACATGCAGTGCAGTAGCCAGAAAATCATAGCTGATAGGTTGGTTAGAATTAATTTTTTTAAATGGAGAAATATGTATTTTTAAATCAAAGTAAAATAAACATGACATAAAATTTAACATCGTAACCATGTTTAAATGTACACTTTTATGGCATTAATTACATTCCCATGGCTGTGTAATGCCTCTCCAGAACTTTTCATCTTGCAAAACCAATCCTATTCCCTTTAAACAACGACTCTCGTTTTCTCCTTCCTAAGCCCCTTAATTCAACTTTCCATCTCTATGAATTTGACTGCTCTAGACACCTCATATAAGTGGAATCATACAGTATTAATCTTTTTGTGATGGCTTATTCCACTGAGCATGATATCTTCCAGGTTCACCTATGTTGTAGCATGTGTCAGAATTTCTTTCCCTATTAAGGCTGAATAATACTCTGTTGTAAGTACAAAGGGTCTTTAAGAAGTTTATTGTATATGTGTATTATGAAAATACTATGTATGGATTTCAAAATTGTTTTTGTGACAAAATCAACTTGTACTGACTTGTTGGGACATGTCTGAGCAGGGTCTGGTTTGAGGCACTAAGAAGGATGAGACATCAGTTTGGAAAGAGCCCCCACCAGAGCCCCATGAATTCTGCTAAAATTGAAGCAAGAGCAAATGCTAAATTTAGGGGGAAGCTTGTGTGGAAGAATGGTGAAATCACTGATGCTTTATAAAAAGTTTATGTGGACAATGCCCCAAAGAAATCAGCAGTTTACAAATGGATAATTAGAAGAAGGGATGAGATGAAGTTGAAGATGAAGTCCAAAGCGGCCAACCATCCACATCAATTTTCAAGAAAAAAAATTCATCTTGTTTGTGCCCTAGTTGAAGAGGACTGCGGGTTAGCAGCAGAAACAATAGCCAACACCATAGACATTTCAACTGATTCAGCTTGCACAATTTTGACTGAAAAATTAATGTTGAGCAAACTTTCCATTTGATGGGTGCCAAAATGATTGCACTCAGATCAGTAGCAGACAAGAGCTGAGCTCTCAATGGACATTTGAAACAAGTGGGATCAAGATCCTAAAGTGCTTCTTTGGAGAATTGTAACAGGACATGAAACATGGCTTTCCCAGTATGATCCTGAAGACAAAGCACAGGCAAAGCAATGGCTACTGAGAGGTGGAGGTGGTCTAATCAGAACAAAAGCAGACTGGTCTAGGACAGAGGTCTTGGCAGCAGTTTTTTGGGTTGCTCAAGGCATTTTGCTCTCCGACTTTCTGGAGGGTCAAAGAACAATAACATCTGCTTATTATGAGAGTGTTTTGGGAAAGTTAGCCAAAGCTTTAGCAGGAAAACACCTGGAAAAGCTATGCTGAGGGTCCCTCTCCATCACAGCAATGTTCCTGCTCATTCCCCTCATCAAACAAGGGTGATTTTGTCAGCGTTTCCATGGGAAATCATCAGGCATCCACCCTGCAATCTTGTTTTGGCTCTGATATGGTTTGGCTGTGTCCCCACCCAAATCTCATCTTGAATTGTAGCTCCCATAATCCCCACCTGTCGTGGGAGTGACCTGGTGGGAGGTAATTGAATCATGGGGTGGGTTTTCCCATGCCGTTCTCATGATAGTGAATAAGTCTCAGGAGACCTGATGGTGTTATGAAGGAGAAATCCCCTGCACGTGCTCTCTTGCCTGCTGCCATGTAAGAAGTGTCTTTGCTTCTCCTTTTCCTTCCTCCATGATTGTGAGGCCTCCCCAGCCACGTGAAACTGTGAGTCTATTAAAACTCTTTCCTTTATAAATTACCCAGTCTTGGGTATATCGTTGTTAGAAGCATGAGAGCAGACTAATGAAGGCTCCTTCTGAATTCTTTTTGTTTCCTATTAAGACACTTGGACACTCACTGTTTTTTCTTTTTTTTTTTTTCAGTTAATAATGTAAAAAAGGCTTCATTTACATGGTTACATTTCTAGGACCCTCAGTTCTTTAGGAATGAACTAAATCACTTACAAAAGTGTCTTGACATTGATGGAGCTTATACTGAGAAATAAAGTCTATATTTTAAATGTATATCTTCTAATTCTGTTTTTCCATGAACATATTGAAGTCCATTTGTATACATCACATTTTGTTTAACCATTCATTCATATGTTTAACCATAGACATGTGGGCTGCTTCCACCTTTTGGTCATTGTGAATAATACTGCTATAAATCTTGGTGTACAAACATCTGCTTGAGTCCCTGCTTTCACTTCTTTTGAGTATATACCAAGAAATGGGATTGCTGGTCATATGGTAATTTTATTTTTAAGTTTTTGAGGAACTGGGTTAGGATAGATTTTAAGCGAGCCTTCAATTTCCAATTGTATTCTTCTTCTTACTGTTTCTTTCCTATCGTGCGTGTTTATTAGTATAAGTATTCAAATTTAATCCTTACGGGGGCAAGGGTTTTTTTGACTACCCTTCATATATTGAATAGAAATTTTGGCAACAACGATTGGGGTGACAAGTAACTAGGGAAGCCTGACATTCTTTAATTTCACAACAGTAATGCATTAAGAAACTTCCTTGTTTTGGGGTTAAGAAAACATCAGATCCTCAGGAATTGCTCCCCAAATGTCTGCCCCACACAGTGCATGCCAGGGAGCAAGCAATCGGACTTGGGCTCTGGCCTCAGTGGCTCTGAAAACCTTTTAGATCCTTAGGCCCAGCACAGAGGGAAGTACATCAGGTAATTTACTGTTTTCTAATGGAGACTGTTATGAAAGGACATGGATTATTGTCAGACACTCTTCCCAGAGGTAAAATTTGGCAGGACACTGAGGCACAACTCCTCCAAAACTGAGGCTGGGATGGGGGAATTACAAGAGGAGGATGTTACCAGGTCACCAGTTCCCATGAACTAACTGGAATGATTTCTTGAAATGCTCCAGTAAAGGAAGTGAAAGTAGCTGGTAGCATCCTTTTCTGCTTTGATGGTGGGTGGGGAAGGAGTCCGAGGAGAGGTGCTCCTGGGGAAAGGAGCACATGAGCTGTAGTTCTGGCAAGTAAGGGTGACCAGCCCAGGCCTTTGCAGAGGCTGGGAGCCCATTACCCTGACTGCACCTGCAGAGGCTGACATTCTGCTGCATGGCCAGAGTGTGGTATCCATTTGGGGCCATCTGTGTCCAGGGCACCTGGCAGGGAGGCCATTTGTGCTGTGTTAATGAGCTGGGCAGCAATATATCCGATTGGCAGCCCCTCTCCTGGGTGGCTGTGAGAACAAAGGGAGTGAGGTGTGTCAAATACCTGGCAAGGTGCCCAGGACACCAAATAGTTGCAGGCATAATTCTCTTGTGTGTGAAAGTGTCCAGACAGCTGAGCATGGTGGGCTGGGTGGGAGGGGTCCCGGTGTTTGCTGCAATGACAACTTCTGTCATTTGTGGTGGTCAATTTGGAATCCTTCAGCATGTCCAAATGGGACCAGTACCATGGGAAAGGGTGTTGCCAGGCTTGTTTAGAGCAGACCTCACCTTCTTGTGCTGGCTGCTGGGCCTGTGGGTGGTTCCAGTGTGTGTCTGTGTGTGAGTGTCTACACGTGTGTGCATGCTTTTGCATGTGCGACATGTGTGTTAGTGTGTCTATGTGTGCATGTCATGTGCATTCACATATACCTGCATGCATATTTGTGTATTGTGTATGTCTCAATCAGGGCTGGCTGAGTATCAGAGACTGGAAGCCTACCAGGTCCCTGGACACAGCATCTGCAGTCCTGCTGGTGGGCCCCTGGGGTGACGGCAGGTGGAGGACAGGGAGTAGGGCATGTGAAGGTCAGGCTGAGGGTGGAAGATGGGGCTGCACACTGCTGAGGGAAGGTGCGCAGGACCAGGCCTTGCTCTGGGGCCTTCCAGTACTGAGTGGGGGCTGGGAGAATGCAGGATGCCAGGGCCAGAGGGGAATCAGAGTCAGACCTGCTGTATTCATTGACCGTCACTCAAGGATTCTGGACCCAAGGCCAGAGAACCCAGATTTGACAGTCTCAAGGCTCCAACCTCCAAATTCCACTTCAGTGGGAGGCTGTGCCAAGGTCTGCCCCATCCTCTTTAGAAAACAAACAGGTACCTGTGGAGGATCATCACAGCCTCAAGAGCTGTACCTTCAAACAGTCCAATTATCCCTCCCCCACATTCATCCACAGGTGACTGCACCATGAGCACCTTGCTTTCAGAGACCCCAAAATCTTATTTAAAATCTAAAACCATCACTGAACTTTGACATCACAGATCCTTCTGCATGTTTTTTAATCATTCATGACATTCAAGAACAAGCGTACCAAAGAGGTCTTGGGGTCACTAAGTGGCCTGTGCTGTCTTGGGGTTTCTTATTCTCTAATTTCAGGAGGGAGAGGGGGAAGGTGGCGGGTGGTAAAGACACCTTACAAAAAAGACTTAAAATGAATGGTCATAAGTCCACCACCCAGATAGTTCTGCGAGGAACAAACTGTGATCCAGGTGCAAGGTTAGAAGGCCCGGATCCAGGAAATCAGGACAAGTGGGAGCCCTCTTCAGTGCACAGACCCTTGCCAAGGGTAACTGCTTTTCAGCATTTCCTGTAATTGCTCCCAGAAAAGAGATCAGCCCTCCTTTGAAGCAGGAGGCCACCCCCTCCTCCTTCAAGGTCTCCCTCACTTCCTGGCCCTCCCCTTTCCTGTTCTCTGCACTCCCTGGAGCCAACTTCTGTCTCCTTTGCTGGGATTTCTGGATCCTTCTCCCGTACCTGTGGCAAAAACAAGTGTGAGGCCTTCTGCTTTCTCCTCACCTTGGGCGATCAAGGGGAGGTCTGGTCATGCCCAGCTCTGGAGGAAAGCAGCTGGGTTCTAGGTGCAGATGCAGCAACCCCTCCTCAGTACAGGAGTTTAGGTGTATTGCTCCTGAAGGTGACTCAGCGTCCCCCCTGGCCTTCGGCCATGTCCTGTACTACTGAATCTTGCAAGCGGTGAGTGGAGCCCATTTCCTCATCCTTGAATCCTGACTGTGACTGACCAAGACTGAGGTGAGGGCCAGTCACAGTCAGCCTCTTCCAGGGTAGGCCTTAGGAGGTGAGGTCCTGCTTCTTCTAGGCTAGGCCTTAGGAGGTCTTGGCAGTTCAAGTCTGTGCCTCTGGGGTCCTGTCCTGCTGGAGGGAGTGGTTACTTCGAGGAGAGAAGAAATGTGCCACCCAAGAACCAGAAGCAAAGTCCGGACAACCTTGAATCCTCCAGTTGGGCTGAGCAGCTACTAGCTGGTGCCACGTGGATCAGAGACAGCTGTCTAACCAAGCCCTGTGTCCTTTTCTGAGACACAGCATGGGGAGCCAAGAGATCCCTGCTACTTTAAGAGACTCTGTTTTGGGGCGATTTGTTACGCAGCAGCGAGCAACTGCAACAGCATGAAGAATCCACATCCAGCCATTCAGTCACCTGATTCCTACGAGCTACGGCCTGCAAGTGCAAGTCGCCCACTGTGCAACAGGCTGGCCACAGCTACCAGGCTCTGACCAAAGGGAGCATCGTTAGTTCCCTTAGTGCTGACATCACAAAGCAGAGTTCATATTCTGTCAATCTCTGCTCTTCAAAGCAATCAAAGACAAGTTCTGAAAAGTGAAACATCTCAAAAATATGTTATGATGAGGTCACTGCTTAGTGTATTCTGTTTAGTCCAAGTTAGAGGCAAAAACATTCAGGGCGCCGTGCTGGGTATAGTATATAAACCCCCTCAACAACCCACTTTAGTTTCCATTATCCCCCATTTACAGATAAGAAAACTGAGACTTAGGTCAACTAAGTTGTGCTCAAGCTTACAGAGCTGGCCAAGAGTTGGAAGAGGAAACTGTCCTAAAATTTCTAGCTCCAGACATCCAGCATACATATTACCTCTCACACATCAAGGGCCTTCTCAGTTAATACAGTCTTATTTAAAATAACTGTTTATTCTATGATCTTAAGTTTTTCTCTAAACGTATTCAAGCATCAGAGTAGATTTCTTCTTGGCTTAATCCTGGTGGCCTAAGGAATTCTGCTTTATTATGAATAAGTTCTCTTGGTGTGCTTAAAGGGTTGCATGCTGAAGGGGACAGGACTAATGATGCTCTAATCTCAGCTTTGTGGGGCAGAGATTCATTCCATGGGCTACTAATTATGTATAGTATCACTCCCTAGCCTAAGGGAGTGATTCTAACATGATAAGTGTTATAGGAAATACATTTGGATCTTAGATCTGGGAGTCCCTGTGAGATTCCTCAAGGAAGAATGGCTTGGTTTATTGGGAAAAGACATCTTTTTCAAAGGAACATGCAGCTGGATGGGCACACATAGGACTTCCAATGGGGGAGAGCCTCATGCCCTTCTGTGGCCACATTCCGCAGCTGGCCCAGCCCCGTTGCTCTGTCTGGAGACATAAGTACTCACCAAATACCCCAAATCCTGGTTCTCTAGCTGCTTCCATTCCCAATGGGCACTACCCAAATGTCATACTGGCATCCCCTGTGTACCATGCTTCCAATGCTTGTCTCCTTCCTAACATAGACTGCTCCAGTTATTTGGAGAGCTTTCATTCTGATTTTGCCTATAAGTTTCCATTTTTAAAAGACATGGGTGGGTAGATGGTTCATTAGTCTCAGTTGCGTTTCCTTTTCTGGATCTTATGGGTATCCAAACTGACTGGGTTGAGCAATCGTAGCTATAGCATTGTTGGAATTTGTGCTCAAATTTTTACCAGGTTTAAAAGGCACAGTCATGCAGGGCCCTGTCTCGCCTGATGCAGGAGTTCCAAGGAAGCTCGGGGGTGGGTGATTCCACGGCAGGCCTAGGTGAGGGGCCGCAGAGGGAGTGGGCGATGGCGCAGCCTCCAGACTACAGCTTTATGACAAAGGGCAGTGAAGTTTCAAGATCCCATGCATGAAACCAGGGATTCAGCAGGGCGGGGGTGAAATCCTGTGGTGGCCTGCTATTTGCCAGAAACACAAGTGTCTTTGGGGAATGGGCTTTCCGGGGGTGGACAGAGTCCCAGGTGTGTGACCAGAAGAAAATTCTCACTTGCAATGTGGAGCATGGTGTTGGCAAGATTGTTCCATTGGAACCAAAGAATCAAGGCTGAACTTCACTGGATCTGCAGGGAAAGTGTGGAGTCAGGACTCTCACCCCATTCTTTTCCGGTGACCCTGAACTCCAGTCCAGAGAATCCTGCTCTGGAAGCCCCTCAAGCTCTTGCAGATCAGTCACTCCCCATTCCTAGCACCCCAGGGGCTTCGACCAGCCTCCTTCCTTAAGAGGCAGTCTTTTCCACCTGTCTGCTCCCACAGGAAGCTGCCCTGGGCCCCCAAAACTGCCAGCTCTCACAAAGAGGGTGCAGCCAGGTCCCAGAGAGACTCCCCCAACCCAGTGTCTGAATTCCAACCAACACTGGCAACCCAGTTTGAGATGCTTGTTGGGGCTGATGAAGCCATTTGCAGGAATGCAGCCATGAAATGGTCTGGGGAAGGGTGAGGTACATGAGCCCTGGGTTACAACTCACTGCAGCCCCGAGCTCCTGGGCTCAAGTCATCTTCCCATTTCAGCCTCCTGAGTAGTTGGGACTATAGGCATGTACTGCCATGCCCCAATAATTTTTAAAGCAATTTCCTTTTTGTAGATATGGGGTCTCACTATGTTGCCCAGGGTGGTCTCAAACTCTTAGCCTCAAGCAATCCTCCTGTGCTGAGATTACAGGCGTGAGTCACTGCAGCTGGCCCTGACTTTTCTTAGCCTTTTTCACCTTCTGTCTGGTCATGGGGACAAGAACAACAGCAGTGGCTTCTCAAGAGTCCTACAGCTAAAGCATGTTTCCCTCCTGGAGGGGTATCATGATGCTTATGGTCTGGCTCACAAGGAGCCATCTTTCAGGTGGAGACTGCCAACTGTCCTTTCTTCCCTCCCCTCCCACCCAGTACCGGAGCCCACTGAGAAGCCAATCCCTTGCATGCACTGACTGCGACTCCTTCCTGTCATCAGTGTTGTCTGGGACTCGTGGTTTCAGGGGACTCAAGCTGCTCCTGAGCTGCTCCTTAGCAATGCATGAGACTGACCTCCCTCTCTGCTCCCCAGGAGCTGTGTGCTCAAGGATGTCCCAGCTCCCAGAGCTGTCCTCGAGCTGCTGGAGACAGCCTACAACCACAGCCTGCATGGGACCTGCACCACCATGCCAGGCCGCATAGTGCCTCTGGTACTCAGGTACTCACTTGCAGACAATGTCCTTCATTTCTGAAGCTGATCCAATCATAAGGCTGCATTCGAAAGGAGCAGAGGAGTTGCAGGTCTCTTGTAGCCCTTGAAGGTCATGTGGTCTACCTCTACTCAGAGTCCAGAGACCTGATTCTCCCTATGTGCATAGGACTCAGTCCCCAGGACTGTGTGTCTCTGCGTGTGTGTGTTGGGGGGTAGTTGTAAGGTCAGCCCCACTCCCTACTAGAAATCTACTGACCCCTGCCCACAGACAGCAGCCTCCACTCAGCCGGCACAATGTGCAGGAAAGGGCTGGTGATGAGACCCCACAGCTCAACCCGGGCTGAGGGTAGGCTGCAGCTTCCCCAGGATACAGGCTGTTGCTGAGTTCTGGCTGACTCTGAGCCTCTTAGGAAACCATGGGCGTGAGGTTGGCTCCTCAGGGAATAAGCCAACACCAAATGGAGAAGCGAGGATGTGTGGCCAACCAGCTGGTGATGCTGTGAGCAACAGGGCAGATGGGGGAGCTTGACCCTCACCCACACGCAGTTTCCAGAGCTTATGTGGCACCAGTGCTCGCATGGAGAAGGGATTTCTGTGCAATGGAATGAGTCAAGGTTGAGCCCCAGAGCCCCAGAGGTCTTGTTATCCAGGCAGTTTGAAAGGAAACCAAACATCCAGAAACTATGAAAAATTACAAATGGTCCAAGAGCAGGGTGTGATTTTGGGCAACCAATGCCCAGGACATGGGTTTGACCCACGGGACTTGCAGAAGGGGAATCCACCCTGGTGAGCCCCTTGGCCTGCAGTGCTGAATACAGGTGGTCATCATCACGGCGGGCCCTTGTTCTGTTTTCCACACTGCGATCAAGCCCTGGACAAGGCATGGAGGGCTTACCTTGGTGACGGAGAGGAACAGAATGCTCACAACCTTGACCACACAAGAGACAGGAGCAGAGCAGGGAGCCGAGAGCCAGGGGAGCCCTTTGCGGTTGTCTCCTCGATTGCTGGAGTGGGAGTAAAGGGATGCTGGAAGAAAAACCCAGATAAGGGAATTTAAATATAGTATTTTCCTTAAAAAGAACAGAAATAACAAAACCACTAATACTTAAGCATAAGGGCCGCGAGCTCATTTTCTCTCCTCATCCAGCCTGGCCGTCCCCTTCCCGCCTTCAGCTCTCAGCTCACACTCCACACCCCACGGCAGCCTGCATTAAGTTCCATGTCAGCTGTTTATTAGTTGACAGTTTGCTGCAGGCCTGGCTACTCCAGAATGCAGGGATGTCGCCTCCTTTTTTGAGAGCCTTCCCCAGAGCTGGGACAGTGCCTGGTTCCTAGCTGGTATACTCCCCGCTGTTCCCTATGACTTCTTTGTGTCTGTCCTGTGCTCTTGTCTGCAGCTGTGTCTTTCTTCATTTACCTCCCCCAGGATGTGTTTGCTGTATTGAATGAGTCTTGAACCCTACACACCAGCCTGGCCCCCTCCTGCCTGGAGTGTTCTCACCTGGCATATCCCCTGCTCTGATGAGCTCCTTCTAGCTTGCCAGTCTCAGCATAGGCATTGCCGCTTCTGAAGTGGGGATATCTTTGATCCTGGTAGGGCAGGCAGCCCTCTTCGTTGTGCTGTGGCATCCTCGAGTGCCATGACTGGTGGGGAGGGAGCTTCAGGACAGATGCATAAGCCCCCCCACCCTGGGCTCCTGGGCCAGGTGCAGCTAGACCAGCTGGGCATGCTCTCTGCAGGGCCACCCAGCTCTGGATGCCCTTCTGCACCACAGTGCAAGGGAGACAGCAGCTTTGCCAGAGAGCAGAAGGAGCCGGAGCTTTCACACCGAATGATCGTAGCGTGGATGTCTGTTTTCCTGGCAGTCACTAGAAATGCCAGCTCTGGGCCCTGGAGGTGTTGGGGACATTAAGGGCTCTGAGATTCCATCTCCAACTACTTGGAAAGGGTTCGTGGTGTCATTCATCAGGCAGCTTGCTTGTCTTGCCCCTCTTTTAGCAATTGTCATGCTGCACTAAAGTTGGTTGGCTGGTCTCTTGTTAGCCTGGATGGTTTTGAGGTTCAGGACTCTGTTTTGTTGACCATTATGTCTCCAGCACCTTGGAAGGCTTTCTGTGCTTGGAACCTTTGAATGAGGCTGTGAGTGGATGATGAACCTCTGAACCGATGCGGGCGGGAGGGTGCCGCCAGCCAACTCACTCACCAGGCCACCTTTACTGTCTGTTTACTTTAAAAGAATGCCCTGGTGGTCTGAAAATGTTCCTGAGAGTCAAGTGAGAGCATCTCAAAGCTGGCAGAGCCCCTGGGTGTTATTAGGGTGGAGTCACGTTCCTTTCATTCTCTGACCCTCATGTACATGGGAGCGTGCATGTGTGTGCCTACGCCCATCACCCTTCACTGGCTCTGCTCATGATCACAGGTAAGGGGAAAACACATATCCTGGACCATGGATTGAAACCAGAGCAGGAGGCTTATCCACCCCAAGCATAATCTCAGAAAGCATGAAGATAATAGGAAACATCGGCCCGTGTAACACAGCAAAACCTCCCCTGTGAATGATTTTTAAACTTTTTAAGAAAACATCCTGAATGTTTTTGAGCACATGCTGCTGCCTTCCTAGCTGTTGTGTGGCAGAGCTAAGGCAACGGAGGGACTGTTGATTTGAGCACAGCGGAAGTGGGTTCTGAACAGTCTCCCACTTACTGCCCCGAGAGCTTCAGCCAGTTTCGCTTGCCTGCCTTGGGCAGGACGGAGCAGAGCTGTGCAGCCTTGGGGTTAATGCAGGAAAGAGCGGCTCTGACCTGGGAGGGGTTTCTCTCCATGCTGCTGTAGACTTAAGACTGTCTTCAAGTTGTCCAAGATCAAGGGCTGCTTCTGGTGAAGAGGGATCAGAGGTCCGTAGTAGCCAGTGCATTTAACCAATGGCAGTGAGGGCCGGGGCGTCTCCCAGGGGAAGGGACCACGTGGCTACAAAGGCCCACCAGGAAGAAGGGCCCCATTTGCCAGTTGGCTAAAGAGATCTAGCCTACTTCCTCTAGATTCAGGATTTAAAAAGCGTGTTTGATTTTGCTCTCTGTAGGGAGAAAATGAATTAGGAATGCTTCAAATCGTGTTTAGTTGGAAGAAACACCAAGTTAAAAAGTTACTTAAACCTCAATTTGTGTGTGTGTGTGTGTTTAAGCCATGTAATTGCTTCATGCACTTGCTCACTTTTGAACTTACAACTCAAAGTATTTTAGAAATGAACTTCATTGTTCTTAAATTTTGAATGAGGCTATTTTCTTCACTTAAGAGCATCTGCCTTCACTAGTCAGACGGGCTTCCATTGCAAATGGGCTGATTTCTGCAATGTGGATCTTAACAGAAACTCACCAGAACCGCCTTACATCTGCTAAATGATTTATTTGGAAAAGATATGTGTTAGTCATTGCAAAGATGTGGATGAGATCCAGTTGCCAAATAATGAGTACCATGTACATGAAGAATTGTCATCAGTTGGGGATGACTCAAAGTTCTGCTTCTTGTAATATATTAAATGTCTAAATACTTGATACCAAGATGCATCCAGAGAATATAAAAAAATAATCACAGCCAGCATGTGAGAGTATCTGCCTGGCATTCTTTGTGGAAGGCAGCCATGCTCTCCACTGCCCCACCAAGGCCACTCGCCTGCCCACCATTGGATTGGAAGTTCAGGGCTTGGTTCAGCCAGGAAGCTCCTCACAGTCCCAGGTGTCTGAGAGCAGAGGTAACCAGGAGTAACTCAACTAACCAAATTACTAGAGATTAGTCACACTTGACCTACGTCTTCGTGAAAAAACATCCCACAGGTAGACTCTGGTGGGATTTGAGCAGTACAGAAATGCTGCTGTCTCCATATAAAAATTAGACAATGCATTTTCTTCAAACAAAACCCTGGCCGGAGACGAGGGAATGTGCAGATAGAAATAACTAATCTCTTTGCCTCAGCACCAAGAAACGGCAATGACCATCGTTTTCTTTTTTTTCAGTGCAGAACGTTTCTGGAATATTCTGGCCCTTCCTTCTACAGATTGGCCATAGGAGTTGGAAAGACTGAGCAAGGCATTTGTCCTGGAGTAGGTCTGTGTGTGCTTTTTATTTTCAAACATTCACTCCTAAATTCGCTATAGCCACTTTCCCTAAGCATGAAGGAGTCCTGGAAGCCAGCCCTGCATACTCCCATGGGATTTTCCTGGTCCACATCTTTGATTTAGGACTGTGCCAAGCAAACCTGAGAGGTTCGACATATACATTTCCCGAATTGGGAAAAGGAAACAAGAAATTGGTCATGTTGAAGGTGAATGACTTAAATATCACTTCTTTTAGAAAATTCAAGAGCAATGTTATTTACCCTAAAAGTTGTTCGTAGATGGTCAAAATGTACATTTAGAAGTACCACAGGCCGGGCATGGTGGTGGCTCATGCCTGTAATCCCAGCACTTTGAGAGGCCGAGGTGGGTGGATCATCTGAGGTCAGGAGTTCAAGACCAGCCTGGCCAACATGGTGAAAGCCTGTCTCTACTAAAAATACAAAAATTAGCCGGGCATGGTGGCACCTGCCTGTAATCCCAGCTACTTGGGAGGCTGAGGCAGGAGAATCGCTTGAACCTGGGAGGAGAGAGTTGCAGTGAGCCGAGATCGCACCACTGCACTCCAGCCTGGGTCACAGAGTTAGACTCCGTCTCAAAGGAAGAAAAAGCACCACAGAATTAAGTAGAAATGTCTATAGTAGGATGAATTTTCTGAGAAATAAGTTGAGGTTTATGTTCCTGCTACTGGGGTCTCCCTGCTAAGAGAATGAAAGGTAACATCTCTTTCCCGCTCAGGAGGAGCAGGGGAGTCTGTGTCTGTGCTCTGGGCTCCTTTGCCCAAAAATCAACTAACAGCTTGTTGTGTTTTAGGGCTGAACAGAAAGAGAGGTTGCCAGGAATCTAGGAAAAGAGCCTAAGCAGAATTTGGAAGAGCTCCAGGAGGCCAGCCAACTCTGACTTGCTGGTAAGCTTGCAGGGAGAGCCCGGCTGCTGCTGCTTTGAAGGGAAACAGTGTGGCTTCTTGCTCATTTCCCTGGACAGGGATGGGGTATGAGCCATGAGATATGACTGATGCTGGTCTTTCCACTTAGTACATGAGGGCTTGGGGAAGATCTGATTTGCCTTAGAAAAGATAAAGTATTTCTTTTCACATCAATAGGCTCAATGACTTACTTGGATGTTTCAGCCAACACATGCATTCAATAAATGCTTCCTAGCCAAACTTTCTAGTTCACTGATAAAGGACTTCAGTTCCCCATTGGAAAGGCAGGGAAAGGAAGAGCGAGAGGAGTCACCACCCTGTATTCCCGCTTCTCTTCTCTGGGAGCAGAGCCTAGTGTCATTCCATGCGGCCACATGCCCATAAAGGGATGGCATCTCCGAGCCTCCTTGCCACCAGCCAGGCCTGATGAGAAAGGCTTTAAGGGAGGGCACGTTACCTTTTCCTTCTTTCCTTCTTTCTGTCTTCCTGATGGGAAAAGAGCTCGGCGGTCAGGCACTGCAACAGTGCCCTGGGAACATGAGGCGAGGAGAGAGGCTTGGGCTTGGGAAAAGCCGAGTAGAGGGTGAAAGTCTGGGGCCTTAGTCCTCATGGCGTTGCCATGGCAGCTCCCCTAGGTAGGGAAATGCATCTTCGTCCTGAGACTGCCTAACCAAGCTTGGCCGATGTTGGAAGGATCCTAGGCCAGGTGAGCTGAGCAGCTAAGTCACACCCTGTATGATGTGACTACAAACAGATCTGGGTCAAAATGAAAATAAATACCCCCTTGCCTGGCTCACAGAGAGGCAACGGATTGTGAGAACTCACTGCTTCCCTCCGTCTGGGCACAGCGTTTGCTGAAAAGAGGAAGTCAGTCTGGGGGAAGAGTTGAGTGGCACAGACGATGAAAGCTGTTGGCCTCAATCAACCCAGTGTCCCTTGGGAATAAAGGGCACAAGATCCCCATTTCACATTTCCTTTTTAAAGGGTGTGTAAATTCAGTGCAAGAAATGTAGTTATTTTCCTGTATGTAGGCAGCAGTTTCTCTGAGCTAGGCCTGCCTTTCCTGCAGAGGACGGAATGGCATCCATTAAGACATGTGGTTTACAGGGCATTGCTTCCTAGCTCCAAAGGATGCTGCCGTATTTTCTGCCTTTGCCTTCTTCTTTCTCCTCCTGCTGCTCACTCTCTCACCTTTCCACAGTCTCTCTGTATTGTAGAGACACATTACAACTGCCTTGCCCCAGAGCCCTCGCCCCTGGGCTCCTCTGGGCTGCCTCCAAAGCACTGTGCTCATCTCTGGATTCTTGGCCATGTGTGCAATGCATCAGTTTGCATCATTTATCTTGAAATGGAAACTCCCCTTGGGCTTACGTTGCTCGCCTCAGTACCTCCCTGAACAGGGCATTCTTTTAGACCCTTTGAAAGAACAGGTGAGGCTCCTTGATCTGTGAGTCTTGTATCATCCCAGAATTTCTTTGATCCTCAAAGCAGCTCTTAGGCTCACCAGCTGTGGGGCTGACGGGCAGATGTTGGGGGCCCTGATATCTTCCCAGGGCAACTTCAAGGCCAGGCCTCCAAGGGAAAAAGCAACTTCCAAGCTGTAAGTTCATTGTACCAATATCAGCAGGGTTATAGCACTGATAATAATAATAGTGGCCTCTAGCCTGTGAGAGCATCCACAGTGCAGGCCTTGCTACAGCTCTAGGCCCACCAAGGAATCTCCTAGATGACCACAAGCCTGCAAAGCGTTAGTAAGAGATGCATTGCTAGTAGGAAGTTCTTTTCTTCCTCCTCCTCCCCTTTTTCGCCTCTTCTTGAAAGGGTTTTGAGACAGGTACATATTAACACATCAAAGTTAAGCCATAGGAAACAGCCAGCCTTCCTAGCTGAAGACCTGTTTATTTAGCAGATGGCCCCAAATGGAAAGTACCCACCTAACGCTGACTTCAGTGGAAACCTCAGGGTGGGAATGGGAGTGATAGGAGCAGGATGAAAAGATCTCCTGGAAGTAGAGAAGAGGAGTCTGGAGGCAGAAGGGACATCCAAGTGCCCATTGAAGGGAAATTTTATACTGTTGATCGGATGGGAAAGAATAAAGCTGGGTAGGTCGTAGGTCTCACTTGTTCATCTTGTGCACAGGTGGGATGAGCTTGAAATCTAATTTCTGGTGGTGAGCCCTACCTTCAGCCTTTGCAAATGCTATTTCAGAAGAAGGGGGTACGGACTTCTCACAATTTTTGAGAAAGCCAAGGAAAGAGTTTATATTACTCAACAACACCACCTTGTAAAGATTGTGGTTAAATACTTCTATTTCTTTTTAAAAATTTATTTAATTTATTTAATTTTGAGACAGTCTCTGCCACACAGGCTGGAGTGTGGTGGCACAATCTCGGCTCACTGCAAACTCCACCTCCCAGGTTCAAGTGATTCTCCTGCCTCAGCCTCCTGAGTTGCTGGGATGACAGGTGCGCACCACCACATCCAGGTAATTTTTGTATTTTCAGAAGAGATGGGGTTTCACCATGTTGACCAGGCTGGTCTCAAAGTCCTGACCTCAGGTGATCCACCTGCCTCAACCTCCCACAGTGTTGGGATTACAGACATGAGCCACCTCACTCAGCCAAATACTTTCATTTCTTAATAAAAAATTCTACTGTCTTGTTAGCAAAATTGTTTCCTTTCCTTCACCAGACCAATTTCTCAAGCTAATGTCCAACGCCTGCCTTAACTTGGTCCTCCACTTAGCAAGACAAAGGCTAGTTGTCGCAGCACATTCACAGAAGCCCTTCCCCATGGGGGTCTTTCTTCCTCCACTGGCTTTCCAAGGAACTTGTCCAGGAAGACAGGTCCCCAGTAATTGAATGAGATTATCCTCCTGTATCTGATACATCATCTCATTGAAACAGACGTTTTACTGAAGTAGACAATGTGCACTGTCTCTTGTAATTGTCATGATAGCCCAGTAAGTCTGACACAGATGAGAAAGCTGAAGCTCAGAAACATTAATTAATGTGCCTGAAGTTACTTGTGAAAACATGGCAGAACCAGACCTGAAACTCATGTCTGGGTCCACTGACCTCTTTCACCAATTGATCTCTCAATTGACACCATGGGCTTCACTCTATCTGTGTGCTGGGTGTTTTTTGTTCTTAGAACCATGTGGCTGTGAGTATTCTTGGGTCCTATCCAGAATCATACCAACTGAAATGAAAAATTATTTGTATCATGTATAGAACATAAATCAGTAGAGGTCTATTCCGATACAAAGCTATATATGGATTAGGACTTTTAGCTGGAAACTATCTGATTTTTAAATTATCTGAAAAAAAATTGAAAATTGTTTTTAAGTGCCACCATTCGTCTCAGTCTAAATTTAAACCTGATGCTCAGGTTCAAATGTGCTTGAGAAGCCCTGTAGTGCTATGGTCACAATAATCTTTTCTTTTTTCAGTTTTAGCACTCTGCAGTTAGCTTTAGGAATGCTTTCACATGTACCGCTTCTGGTTGACCTTGTGTCTTGCAGCGTTGTTGTGACATGGGAAAGTTTGACACTCCATTCCTGCTTTGTAGCTGAGACTAATGTATGTTAAAGAACTTGCTTACCATTCTAACGACTGAGAAATGTAAGCCAGATCCCAGGCCTCCATTTGCATACTCCAGTTCCAGTGCTTTTATATATTCATTATCTTTTCCACTGATTACACATTTATATTTCCTGCCATTTCCAGGAACTGTATTAGGCCTGTGAAAATGATCACTGATTAAGACACCGTTTCTTCTTTGTAACAGCTGGCATTCTAGTGAGATGAAAGACTGGAGACTTGATTGGCATGATGTCACCTGCCGGATGCTGGGATGGTGATGTGGACACTTAGATGGAATTGCTGGTGTTGCTTTAGGGTGTGGGGGAGACAGGCAGCATCACTGAGTGGGTCTGAAGGGTCTCAGTGGGTGAGTAAATGTGTTTGTGCAAAAGGAAGTGGAAGGACGCTTAAACCAACAGAATTCACAAAGGAACTGGCATTTGACGGCCAGTGAGAAAGACAGTGTGTTAGGAGCAGAGGAATACTCAGGAGGATGGTAGAGATGAGAACAAGAATAGAGAATTTATCCTGATTTGAGATGGACCACGTCCACTGTACTTAGGGGCTCAGAATTTATCTTGTAAATCAGCCTTTCTCAAACTGAGCTGTGCAGAATACTGGAGGCCCCCCATGGATCCATTCTCAGAAATCTGTGTGTTCTTTCCAGTTCTTAATACTGGTGATATTTTAAAATGAAATATTACAGTCTATTCTGGATCATCTGGAGATCCAACCAGACCAGAAGGACAGAGACCACACTCACTTGCTTCCAGCGCCACAGGCATTTTCTACTGAGGATTGTTTCCACATCAAGGAAGGCACAGTGATGTCAGAAAGAGGTTTCGCAGTAGTTTGAAAGGAGAAGACGAGGGTGAAAATAAAGTCATCACCTTGAACAAGGTAATCAAGCTGTCGGCACCCGTAGAACTCATCTCATTTGTCACGCTGCAGTCACGTTGTGAATGTATGTTCTTGGCACACCATGTCTCACCTCATCATGGTTTATCAGCTGAAAGAGTTGGAGAAACTATTGAAGAATTTTTAATTTTACTTGCAGAAATAATTACATTAGAAATCTAATGGAGATTTAAGTAGTGGCAGAACGCCTATTGCATTTTCAAGTGAACAAGTCAACTCGACTAATTTGTCAAGAACATTTCAATGAAAGTGAGATTTTTGAGGATTGCTCGCTGGCATTTTTAGTTAACTATGAGATATGATTGTTCAAAACTAATGATCAAAGCCTTAAAGAGATAATTATTCTTTCATTTACCAACCATTCTTAATGGTATTATAATTAACAAATAAAACTAAACATTAAATATGAATTTGGACCTGAAGTACCATTTTTATCATTGTCAGTCATTTAGTTAGAATAAAACGGCACCATCATTCACATTAAATAAATGACTTTAATATGATATTATTGATTTTATAGTTTTGCTTGTATTTGTATGAAATTACATTTGTTTTTATGGTTAAGTAAGAGTATGAGAATAATGTGCCTATATATAGCTTTCATTTGAATGTATTTAAATGCAAAATAAGAATATCACTAACGATATAATTTAATTTAAGACAACACTAAAGGTTTAAGAATATTATTTTTTTTCTTTTAAAAGGAGTATGCACATTTCTAAGATTTGCAAGCAAGCAGGGGAAAAACAGTGGCTTTTAATTAGAGGTTTTTTTTTTTTTTTTTTTTTTTTTAAATTGAGACAGTCTCATTCTGTCACCAGGCGCCAGGCTGTGCAGTGGTGCGATCTCAGCTCACTGCAACCTCCATCTCCTGGGTTCATGCAATTCTTCTGCCTCAGCCTCCTGAGTAGCTGGGACTACAGGTGCATGCCACCAAGCCCAGCTAATTTTTTTGTATTTTAGTAGAGATGGGGTTTCACTATGTTGGCCAGGATGGTCTTGATCTCTTGACCTTGTGATCTGCCTGCCTCGGCCTCCCAAAGTGCTGGGATTACAGGTGTGAGCCACCTCACCCAACCTAATTAGAGGTGTTTTAATGCATGGCCACATTTTTGTTAGAGATGGGACTTCGTTGACAGTGTGGAAAACACATTGGGAAGGAAGTTGGAACATGGGAGGCTATGATGCTGATTCAGTGGTGGAGTGGGCAGGAGAGCTGGCATTTTTGCAACTGGATAAAATATACTTGTGGCTGGTTGGGCATGAGCTTGATGCTGAGGTGAGAGTTTATAGTTGTGGAGATTTTGGAATTTGTGCAACCTTTTGAATAATTATACAGTTAACCAGGATTGAGAATGCAAAATGTAACACACATTAGATAAAAGTTACCAAGTATTGGTTGGGTGTGGGGGCTCATGCCTGTAATCCCAGCATTTTGGGAGGCTGAGGTGGGTGGATCCCTTGAAGTCAGGAGTTCAAGACCAACCTGGCCACATGGTGAAACTCCATCTCTATTAAGAATACAAAAATTAGCCAGGCATGGTGGTGCGTGCCTATAGTCCCAGATACTTGGGAGGCTGAGATGCAAGAATCACTTGAACCTGGGAGGCAGAGGTTGCAGTGAGCCAAGGTTGCAGCATTGTACTCCATCCTGGGCAACAGAGTAAGACTCCGTCTCAAAAAAAAATTAGTTACCAGGTATAGTTATTGTCGGATGAGAATTTTCAGTGGCTATAGATATACGTGACAACTACAGTGGGAAGTGGGGAGGGTACAAGAATGTATGTAGTGATGAGATTTCTACGTTTCCACTGTCAGTGTTAAAATATTACCTCTAAGTGGGCTATGAACAACTGGCAAGCATATTGTAATCCCTAAAGCAACCACCGAACACTATATGAGGAGATACAGTCCAAAACCCAATAGATAAGTTAACTATGATTGAATTATTCAAATAATTCAAAAGAAGATAGAAAAAGAGAAACGGAAGAATAAAATCCAAACGGAATAAGCAGGAAACAATAAGAAAGTGGTAGTTCTAAATCCAAAATATTAATAATTACATTAAATGCATTTGGCTTAAACACGTCAGTTAAAGAAGGATTCAACCAAATGTGGGCTACAAGAAATTCATTTAAAATAGAGTGGTACAGGAGAGAGATCCAAGATGGCCGACTACTAGCAGCTCAGGATTGTAGCTCCCAGAGAAAGTACACAGAACAAGAGGACGCCACATTTTCAGAAAAATTTTTGTTGCCTACAGACTAGGATTCCCAGTGGAGGAGCCCCACGAGTCGCCAGTGCAACTCTTGTGGCTGGCGTGGGTTCTCGGTGCAGAGTAAACGGGACTAGCTTCCCTTTTGATTGACGTTTGGATCTCCGGGAAGGCGAGTCACGAATTTCAAGAGGGAAGCCAGACCGGAGACCCCCCGAGCAGAAAAGCACCACGAATCTTAAGGCTGTGGTTTTAGCCGGCGCAGTGGGTTGCTCAGATTTTGGCATTGGGAATCAACAAGTTGGATGTCCACTCAGAGACCTAAATTGAAAGTAGATAATTACAGAGACGACAGGTGGATAAAATTACAATGATGGAAAGGAACCAGCGTAAAAATGCTGAGAATACCCAGAAGCAGAATGCTTCTCCTACAGGGGATCACAGTTCTTCACCATCAAGGGAACAAGGCCTGATGGAGAACAAGTGTGTTCCAATAACAGAAATGGGCTTCAGAAGGTGGATGATAAGGAACTTTTTTGAGTTAAAAGAACATGTTCTAGCCCAATGCAAAGAAACTAAGAACTTTGAAAAAAGGTTTGACGAAATCCTAATGAGAATAGACAATTTAGAAATGAATATAAGGGAATTATTCCAACTGAAGAACACAGTAAGAGAACTTAGCGAAGTATGCACAGGTTTTAACAGTTGAATTGATCAAGCAGAAGAAAGGATATAAGAGGTCGAAGACCTACTTAATGGAATGAAACGAGAAGACAAGATTCGAGAACAAAGAGTAAAAAGGAATGAGCAAAGTCTCCAGGAAATATGGGACTATGTGAAAAGACCTAATTTACGATTGATCGGTGTACCTGAATGTCATGAAGAGAATTAATCTAACTTGGAAAATATTTTTCAGGATATTATTCAGGAAAACTTTCCTAACCTAGTAAGGCAGGATAATACTCAACTCCAGGTAATCCAGAGAACACCACAAAGATATTCCTCAAGTAGACCAACTCCAAGACATACAATTGCTAGATTTACTAGAGTTGAAATAAAGGAGAAAATTTTAAGGGCAGCAAGAGAGAAAGGTCAGATTACCCATAAAGGGAAGCCTATCAGACTCACAGCAGACCTCTTAGCAGAAACCCTAAAATCTAGAAGAGAGTGGGGGTCAATATTCAATATCCTTAAAGAAAAGAATTTTCAACCCAGAATCTCATATCCTGCCAAACTAAGTTTTAAAAATGAAGGAAAAATAAAATTTTTCACAAACAAGCAAGCACTCAGAAATTTCATCACCACCAAGCCTGTTTTACAAGATCTTCTGAAAGAAGCACTACAAACAGAAAGGAACAACCAGTATCAGTTATCTCAAAAATTCACCAAAACGTAAAGAGTATCTCCATAATGAAGGATTTACATCAATCAATGGACAAAAAAGCCAGTTAGCATTAAATCACAATATTGAACTCACAAATATTAATATTAATTCTAAACTTAAATGAATACAATGCCCTAATCAAAGTCACAGACAGGCAAATTGAATAAAAAGTTAAAATCCATTGGTATGTAGTATCCAGATCCAACTCGCAACGATACACAAAGACTTAAAATAAACGGATGAGGAAAGATTTACTAATTAAATAGAGAGAAAAAAAAAGCAGGAGTTGTAACTCTTGTCTCCGATAAAATAGACTTTAGTAGTAATAAAGACTAAAAGAAACAAAGAAGGACATTACATAATGGTAGAAGGATCAATGTAACAACAGAAGTTAATGATTATAAATACATATGTACCTAATATAGGAGCACCCAGATATATAAGACAAGTTTTTATTGACTTACAAAGAGATTTGGACTCCTGCACAATAATGGCAGGAGATTTTGATATCACATTGTTAATTTATAATATACCCATTCTGAAAGTGACTATGTAACAGAAAGTGCATTACTCTTTAGTATTTACATAGTATCTCACAGACCTAAATGAAATAATGGTTGACTGTTCGTTTGTTATTTTCTTCCTGTATTCCTTTCTGTCTCTGTTGTTAAATATAATTGATGGCATAAAAGAGGTTTTTGATACCTTTTTAAGATTGCACTCCAGCCTGGGCAATAGAGCAAGAATTCTGTTCTCTCTCCCACTTTTTCTCTTTCTTAAAAGAAAAAAAAAAATCAAATAACTGTAAAGTCACATAACATAAGCCTCTAATTTTGTTCTCTTTCAAGATTACTTTGGATGTTCTAGGTCCTTTGCATTTCCATATACATTTTATTTGTTTATTTATTTATTTGAGGCAAAGTCTTCCTCTGTCGCCCAGGCTGGAGTGCAGTGGCATGATCTTGGCTCACTGCAACCTCCACCTCTGGGTTCAAGTGATTCTCATGCCTCAGCCTCCCCCCCCCCCCCCCCCCAAAAAAAATGCCCTGGGCTGGAAGTCAGAGACTTTGGACTGTGACCTTAAGCAAATCACTTTCCATCTCTGGATGGAAAAATTTTATTTTTCCTTCATTTTTAAAACTTAGTTTGGCAGGATATGAGATTCTGGGTTGAAAATTCTTTTCTTTAAGGATATTGAATATTGACCCCCACTCTCTTCTAGATTTTAGGGTTTCTGCTGAGAGGTCTGCTGTGAGTCTGATAGGCTTCCCTTTATAGGTAATCTGACCTTTCTCTCTAGCTGCCCTTAAAATTTCTCCTTTATTTCAACCCTAGTAAACCTAGCAACTATATGTCTTGGAGTTGGTCTACTTGAGGAATATCTTTGTGGTGTTCTCTGGATTACCTGGAGTTGAGTATTATCCTGCCTTACTAGGTTAGGAAAGTTTTCCTGAATAATCTCTGGATATCAGTTGGCCCAATTATCAAAGGATTGGTTTGGACTAGAGCTCTGCCTTGAAAACTTGCAGTTCTTAAAAAAAAAAAAAAAAAATATATATATATATATATATATATATAGTGGTACAGGTAAATTAAAGTAAAAGGAGGCTGGGTGTGCAGTGGCTCATGCCTGTAATCCCAGCACTTTAGGAGGCTGACACAGGTGGATCACAAGGTCAAGAGATCGAGACCATCCTGGACAACATGGTGAAACCCTGTCTCTACTAAAAATACAAAAAAATTAGGTGGGAGTGTTGGTGCATGCCTGTAGTCCCAGCTGCTTGGAAGGCTGAGGTAAGAGACTCACTTGAACCTGGGAGGTGGAGGTTACAGTGAGCTGAGATTGCACCACTGCACTCCAGCCCAGCAACAGAGTGAGACTCCATCTCAAACACAAAAATAAATAAAAGTAAAAGAAAGGAAAAAGATGTAGCAGATAAACCCTAATTAATAGAAAGCTGGAATGGCAATATTAATATTAGATGAATTAGAAGTCACAGTATGATAATTAATAGGGATAAAGAGAGACATTACATAATGATTTTAAAAACCACATTTCTTTTCTGTGCATAAATATTATCTGACCATGTGGTAGCCCTGGGGTCTCTCTGAACCCATTCTGGTTAGGGTGCTGCCCAATTTTGGAAGAATTCTTTGCTTGCTTAAACTCCGTTAAATTTAAAAGCAAAAAGAAAGATCAATTCCTCAAGAAGCCATGACAATCCTAAGTGTGTAGGCATATAACAACAGAATTTCAAAATACATGAGGCAATATTGATGGCACTGAAAGGGAAAATGAACAAATTCACAATTAGAGGTGGACACATAACACTTCTCTCTTGGTAATTGATGAAACATATTAACAGAAAATCATGAAATGTATATAAAAGAACTAAACAACATCATCAATCAACTTGAACTAAAGTACTTTGATCAAACACTCCACCCAGTAGCAGCTGAATACATATTTTTTTCAAGGTCCCGTGGAACATTCATCAAGATAGACCATATGGAAATGCTGCAAAGTATGCCCTCTGACTATAATTAAACTAGAAATCAATAACAGGAAGACATCAAGAAAATCTCTATATGGTTTGGTCCCACCTAAATCTTGTCTTGAATTGTAACTTCCACAATTCCCATGTGTTGTGGGAGGAACCCAGTGGGAAGTGATTGAATAAGGGGGCGTGTCTCTCCTGTGCTTTTCTTACGATGGTGAATAAGTCTCACAAGGTCTGATGGTTTTAAAAATGGGAGTTTCCCTGCACAAGCTCCATCTTTTTTCACCTGCCACCATCCATGTAAGATGTGACTGCTCCTCCTTGCCTTCCACCATGACTGTGAAGCCTCCCCAGCCACAGAGAACTGTAAGTCCATTAAACCTCTTTCTTTTGTAAATTGCCCTGTCTCAGGTATGTCTTTATCAGCAGTGTGAAAATGGACTCATACATCCTCCAACACCTGGAAACTGAATAACACATTTCTAAATAGTTCATGAGTCAAAGTAGTTTCAAGGAAAATTAGAAAACATTTTGAATTAAATGAAGATAAAAATATAACATATCAAAATTTGTGGTGCAGCTAATGTAGTGCCTTGGGGGAAATTTAGAGCACAAAATGCAGGTAAGTAGAAAAGTGTGGTAGGCAGAATAATGACCTTGCAAATAAGCCTACATCTTAATGCTTAGAACCTGTGACTATGTTATGTTACACAGCAAAGGGGAATTGAGGTAGCAGATGAAATTCACGTTGCTAGTCAGCTGACATCAAAATGGGTTGATCGTTCTGGATTATCCATGCAACCCTATGTAACCACAAGGGTCCTTGTAAGTGTAAGAACAAGAAAGAAGAGGGAAAATGCCAGAAAAATGGCAGCGTGAAAAAGATTCGATCTGACATTGCTGGCTTTGCAGGTGAAATAGGAAGCCACGTGTCAAGGATCGTGGTGCTCCTGGATGCTGAGAAGGCAGAGGAATGGCTTCTTTCTGGAAGGGGCGCAGGGCTGACACCTCGCTTTTAACCTGCGAGACACGTTTTAGAATTCTGCCTCCACGACTGTAAGATAATAAATGTGTATTGTTTAAGTTACCAAATTTGTGGTGATTTATTCCAGCAGCAATAGGAAACTAATACAAGGAAAACATCCCACTTTAATGACGTCTGCATTCACCATAGGAGGCTAGAAACAGGAGAGCAGATGAAATGCACTGTAAGGAGTAGAAAGGAAGTCAGAGAGACAAGTGGAGAAATGAAGACAATTGAAAACAGTACAATAGAGAAAATCAGTGAAACTATAGTACGCGTTTTGAAAAAGATTGATTACATTGCTATGGAGCCAATGAGCCATTGCTGGTTGTTTACACCACGTTAAACTGGCATTACTTGCAGCCTAATGCATTTATCACCAGCACTAGACTGGGGTAACTGCTCAGCTCCCTCAGTTTAGAAGCCTGGGTTTAGAACCATGAAAAAATGCTCTCTCTTGTGAGGAAGGTATAGAATATTGAGTAGCACTCTCGCATAACCAGCTTCACACTCAACAGTATCCTCCATGGATAAAGTCCCTGGTTCCTCATGCCTCTGAGGCAAAACCTGAGTTTTAAAAAATCTTTGCAATTGAGAATCCATGTTACCCAAGACACCATATTATAAATAACCACAAGGTATGGTTTAAGTCTTTGGTTAGAGCATACTCTGGACACATTATGCATTAAACAAAGTTTTATCAAATAAATTGGGACTCTTATCTGGCATTAATTACTTAGTATCTACCAGATGACACATTTCAAGTGTAAACAACGGGAATATTAGGAAATTTTTGGAATACAGTTTTTAGCTGGTGAACACTGTGTGTTGTTAGATGTGACACAATAGACACTTTATATAGGATTATTAAAGGATTTTAGAAAAAGACAGAGACACTGAGATCTGAGAAGCTGGACTCATAGAAGAGTCCAGAGGCCACAGCCCTTAAAAATAGGGGGAAGAAGGAAGCTAATGGGGACTCCTCAGTTTCTAACTTGGTGGCTTGAGGGGAGGGATGCCAGTGCATTGTTTATGTCAGGAATGCTGGAAATAGGTTTTGGAGAAATTTGGTAAGTCGGGCTTTGGCCAGGTGTTAGCAACGTTGGTGGTGTCTAGCAGAGAGTAAGATAAACTAGACGAGGTCAGGGAACATCTGGGTTGAAGATGCTGGAAGTTGGAAAAATCACAGGTATTGAATAAATTCACCAGAGAGAGTGACAGAGGGCGAAGGTAAGCTGGCCCTTGGGGAAATGCCAATGTTTAGGGGGGAAGTGGAGAAAGAAGCCAAGGAGAATGAGGAGGCAGGATCGAGGAGGATGACTTCCTGAAGGCCAAAGGGGAAGAGAACTTCAGGAAGAAAGCAGTGGGGCCCATGTGAAATGCCAGAGGTGTGTGTTAGATGGATGAAGATCAGAGCTCACTGGGTACAACAGTGCAGATGCCACAGGCAGGTGCCAGTCGTGGAGGGGACAGTGGAGGGGATGGACCGTGATGGCCTGGGCACCCTATGGCTCAGGTCAGGTCACAGAGAGTGTGGAAGGCAATGAGGAGGGAAAGCCAGGGAGAAGGTGTATCTGTGTGCCTGTGTGCAAATGACTGAACCTGGGAGAAGTCCGGAGGCCTGTGGCATTGTGGTTGAGGCCTGGTGACACAGAAAGCAAGGTGTAGGAACACCACAGTAGGAGGCTGGAAGTAGGGGCCTCTGAGTCGCGAGTGCAGCAGAGGAATCTCGACCTTGAGCAGAGTAAGAACCACTCTTGCCAAAACATAGGCAGGATATGGGGTACCAGTGATGGAGGCACAGTAGTGACTAGGAGTCTGGGTGGGAGTTGAGCAGTGCACACAAGGGAAGCAGTGGTTGGGGGGCACCAGAAGCGCTCCTGCAGGCTGGGCTTGGGACCCAGCGCGGAGCTTGGGAAGAGAGAATCCCATAGAGCTGAGGGTCAGGAGAAGCATCCAAACTCTTGTCTCTGCCCCCCACCTTAAGCCCATTGCCTGTGCCTCCCCTCAGTGGGGGACACAGCCAGGGTCTGTCCTTACCCAGGACATCCTCCTGCTTTGTCACCTCGTGGGCCAAGGTGACTTCTGGTGCTCCAGCCATTTTGTCTGCATTTCAGGCAGCAGGAAGGAGAAAAAGAGGATTAAGGAGCATTCCTTCTTTCTTTAGGAGACTCTCTAGAAGCTCCCTCAACACTTTGGTTTTGATCCCATCAGCTGTGATGTTGTCAGGAGGCCACACTGAGTTGGCAAGTGGGGCTTAGAGACACAGTGGTGCTCAGAACAGAGTCAGGGCTCTGTGACTGAGGGCAAGAGACTCTGCTGATGAAGAGACGGATCACGGGCCAGTGCCTGGGCAGGACTCAAGCCAGGCTGCCCAAGGCTGGCACCACGCTGCATGGGGACCCTGACTACTTGGTTGACCCACATGGGGCCACCGTGTCTCATGGATGATGTCTCTTCTGAGCTGGCACCAGCCCTGGGGGGTCCTGCTTCTAGAGCCCCATGGCTTCACATGCATGCTCCTTGTAAGCCTTGAAAGGCTGAGCTCTGCAAAACCTGGGTTTTTCCATCTTTTGTGATGACAGCCTGTGGTGGGGTCTGGAGCAGACCGTGGCTCTCTTTTCCACACATAGGGTTTGGTCAAAATAACTATTTCAGATGGTTCTTCTAAAGATTAAAGTTTCCTTACAGATTTTCAGAGGCCTCCAATCAAAGGCAGCCAGGAAGGCTCCCTGGGGGTGGGGGGCCGGGCTGTGGGCCCCTGTACCTCCTCCAGCCCAGTGCTGATTCCTTAGGCCTCAGATGTCTCAGTTGACTTTTTGATAAAGGTCACCTGAGAATGGCTCTTGCAGGAGGAATCTGATTTCTGAACATTCTGTTTCAAAAGTGTTTGGAGGAAAACTGAGACGCAGACACTTCCAATGACTCGCTTAAGGTCACAGAGTCTGGGGGAGCTGGAGCTTGGTCTAAGTCTCTGTAGTGCTTCCTGACCTGTGCTCCAGTGCTTTGCCTATTTGAACATGTTTACCTGCCTGCACAATTGCTATGTGATTCCCACCCCCCCCTCCGTGTGTGTGTGTGTGCATGTGCTCTTGTGTTCCTGTGTATGTGTCTGTGTGGGGTGTGTGTGCCTGTGTGTGTACATGTGTGCATGTAAGAGTTGTCTTTGCCCTCACAAAGTGGGCTGGACTTGAGACCTCAGTGCATTTTTCTGCAGAACCAGCAAGGAGCAGGCGCAGGAGAAGGTGCCAGCCAGTGGCTAATTGATAGTAAAGTGGGCTTAAAAGTCAGGTTACCCAGCTCCGGCTCCTTTGGAGGTCCAGGTGACTTCCCTGGGGAGTGAGGTGGAGCAGGGCAGGGCGGAGTGGGTGAGCCCACTGCTGTGCAGAGCTTTCATGCTAGTGTCAGTTCATGCCTGCGTCCCCTGTGACGAGAGCCGCTTGTGCAGGAATGTGTGTGCTTTGAAGTGCCCAGATCTCCCATGCTTCAGGGAGGAGAACCTGGAACCTGGGAGCAGCTGAGGCCTCACTGACTGCAATGCAGGGTCCTGGTAGGATCTGAATTCAGAGCCTGGCTCTCCCAGGAGTGTTTCAACTGAAGGACATTTGCCTGCTGAGGATGATGTAGGTTGTCCTCTTTTTGGGTTGCGGAGCTTAAGACTCCTCTCGGGGAACCAGGCTGGACTTCTTCCCTATTAGAACACTTACTTTTCCAGGATCATGTGCAGGCTTACTTTGCGTCGGCGTCTGGAGAGATACTGCCCACCAGGCCAAGATGCAATCCCAGGTCGTATTCCCTCCCAAGCAAACTTATCTTCCTCTCCTCAAAAAAACACAGAATGTTTAAGAGGGAAAATTTGCAACAGGTGGACTGGGAGTCAGTCAGGTCAGCGAGAGGCTAATGGGTAAGTGGTGCAGGCAGCTCGGGGGGACCCGTCCCTGTTTGATGTGACGTGGGGAGCAGAGAAGCGAGATGGCTGCCTGGGGTGTGCTGGACAATAGGACACCTGATGCTGGGAGGCGCTGCGGTGGCTGCTTCCAGCCCAGGCTCCGGGCAATGCCAGGCTTCCCATCTAGTCCCTTGAGCTTCTGTGCAGGCTGTGAGCAGGTGGGGCCAGGGACAGTGCTTGAGGGACTGGAGGCTCTTCTTTAAGCAGCTGGAGTGCAGCTGGTGATGCCTTTAGGTCAGACCAGTGGCTCCCAAAGTGTGGGCCCTGGGCCAGGAGCATCGACCTCCAGGGAACTGGATGGAAATTTGGAGTCTGGGGTCCCATCTTGACCTGGGCTGAGCAGAAGCTGGTGAGGGCCATCCTTTAACAGCACTCCAGGACTTGGAGGGAGCTACAGTTTGAGTACCACAAGGGTTTGACAGTAGGGAAGGAGGATTTGGGTGGAGCACTCCTCCTCCGCCGACCAATGAGCTGAGTGGGTGTGGGGACCTCAGTTGCCCCCAGTCTGCCAGTTCCCAGCCCCGCTGGACTCTCCCTCCCTATTAGGACCAGTATCTCCTGGCAGGGCCCGAGGCACTCAGCCTGGTCATCCAGTTACAGAACACTGTTCCCTTCTCCTCCAGCCTCCCGGCCACAGTCTTCAGACCTCCTCAGTCACGAAGCAGAGAATGGGGTATGGGCATCCGCTCAAGAGACCAGCCACAAGCAGAAATCTTTTGTTGTCCTGAAGTCTTGTTCATCTTCAAAATGTGGGCACCTTCTTAGCTCTCTAGTCTATAACACAGGCCTGTTTGTTTTCTTATGAAAATAAGCGGATTTGCCATGGGGCACGCCTATCCACGCGGCATCGGGAGGGCAGCACCCTCTCAGCTGAGCGGACGTCACTTCCCTGGCCACTGTGGAGGGGACCCCTTTCTGCCCCGGGGTGGGGGGCCTCAGCACCCACTGGTGTCGCCGTGCCATGCACTGAACTGCTACAGGAAGCAGGTGCCTTCCAAACACTCTTGAATTTAATTCAGTTCTCAAACCCATCCTGTAAGATCTTCCCGGCTTGCAAGGACCCTGGGACAGAGTACAGGTGAAGACGTGTGTCTGGGACAGCAGCAGATGACTTGGGATTGGCCAGGGGACCGAGTTTAGTGCAGAGGCTGCCAGCCAGAGGCCTCCAGCTGACCTGGTCTAGGGGTTCCCTAGGGAATGTGCTGGGAAGAGCAACAGCATCATTCGAGAATATGTCAGAATTCTGGACCTCAGTCTCCCTTGCCCCCAACTCAATCGGAGACTCCTGGGCAGGGCTCACAATTTGTGTGGTAATGGACCCTCTGGAGAGTTTGGATGCCCTCTCCTGTTTGGGAACCACTGGCTTCCACCAGAACCTCAATGTTTGCCCCAGTGGATGTCAACCTGTGAACCTGTGGGGTGGGACCCAGCCACAGTGCAGGGTCCCCCTTCCCTTCCCCAGGGGCAGCTCTGTGAGGGTCAGGGAGGGCCTCTGGACTCACCCAGAAATGGCTCCTTAAAGCAGCGTGGACCTCTCCCACCCAGGAGCTCATGGTCAGGGCTGCCTCTCTCTCTCGCAGCAACTAGAATCCTGTCTCCCGGGTTTTAGGGGAGTCCAAACTAAGATAAATGCATAAACCAGGAGTTTATGCATGTTTCTGTGAATTCCATGATAGGCTGTAGCATTTACAGTTACAAAACCAAACATTTCTTCAAATTAATAGCAAACAGAACTTAACACCAAAGAAAGGCAAACCAGCAGCATTAATGGATTGTGACAAACGAGTCGTATGTAGGCACTTGGTGTCAGCTGCAGTGAGGCCGCGGTCCCAGTGTGCTTGGCTGTCTTGAGCTAGCAGGGCGGGACCTCGGCTTTGAACCCTGGGGAAGATGCATTCCGCCACTATCCTTTGACTTCAGCAGTGACCTTTGCCTCTGAGTGATCCTATCGACTGTGACCCTGAGTCATGCTCTTGGGTCACGGATAGTGCCCAGGGCTGCTCACTTACATCACATGATCCAGAATGGGCTTTTCACATTTTTTTTCTTTACGAAGTTTTTTTTTCAAGTTAAAAAAATTGTGGTAAAATGTGCATAACCTGAAATTTGCCCTTGTAACTATTTTCAAGTGTACACCTCAGTGGCATTAGGTCCATTCACATTGTTGGGCTACCATCACCACCATCCATGTCCAGAACTTTCTCATCTTCCAAAACTAAAACTCCTTACCCATTAGGCAACAGGGCTCCATTCCCCCCCTCGAGCCCCTGGCAACCGCCGTTTTACTTTCTGGCTCATGGATGTGACTACTCTAGGTACCTTGCAGGAGTGGAATCACACAATATCTGTCCTCTTGGTGACTGGCTTATTTCACTTGGCATAGGTCCTCAAGCTTCATTCATGTAGCCTATCACAGGCATTTTTTCCTATTTAAGGCAGAACAATATTTCATTGTATGGATGTATCACATTTAGTTTCTCCACCCATCCCTCAATGGACACTTAAGTTGTTCCCATATCTTATTTTATTTTTAGACAGACTCTCGCTCTGTCACCCAGGCTGGCATGCAGTGGCATGATAGCAGTTCACTACAGCCTCCACCCCCCAGGTTCAAGTGATTCTTCTGCCTCAGTCTCCAGAGTAGCTCGGATTACAGGCATGTACCACCATGCCGGGCTAATTTTTGTATTTTTAGCAGAGATGGGGTTTCACCATGTTGGCCAGGCAGGTCTTCAACTCCTGACCTCAGGTGATCCGCCCACCTTGTCCTCCCAAAGTGCTGGGATTACAGGCATGAGCCACTGCACTCGGCCTTGTTTCCATATCTTGGCTATTGTGATTAATGCTTCTATGCACATGGGTGTACAAATATGTGTCTGAGTCCCTGCTTTCAATTCTTTTGGGCATGTACCCAGGAGTGGAATTCTGGGTCATGTGGTTATAGGGTGTGCTTTTAGTAGTTTTTTAAAAGATTACTGTAGGAAAGCAAATAGAAATGAATGCTCTGATCTGGAGAGGTATTCAAGAAGACCAGCAGGTACCTGTGGGTTTTCGCGAAGGCCTCTCTAGATCAGAGCATTCATGGACATCAACAGGAGAAACCCACTTGTCCTGGTTTGGGTTTTCCACAGGTGCGGACTCAGGGCTGTGACTTGGGTGCAGGGAGGTTATTTGGGATGTGAACACAAAAGAACTGTGAGTCGTGGTGGCAGGAGGCTCTCGGGGAAGGCCATGTGCACTGGGTGTGGCACCTACAGTCCCAGTTACACCACTGCAACCCATCCTGGTTCTGCTCCTGCTCCCAGTAACCTTGGGCAGTGGCACACTAAGGGCAGGGTGGAGTAAGGGCGTGGTCTCCTCCTCTCCTCCTTCCTGTGGGCAATGAGGGTGCTCATTGTCTTTAGAGAATCCCAAAACAAAAATAAGGCCAACCAGTCTGTCTTCTGTTTATCATCACCATGCACCAGTGATTCTGAGTGATGCCAGCGATAAAATACTTCTCCCTGGAAAAACATTGTGTTCCAAACAGTGGCTCCAATGGCTACTGTTGAATTGTGATCATATAAATGTAAGCTTCAGACTGGCACCTTATTCTATGTATACTTTAATAAATATAGTCCGCAAGGAAGTAAATTTGAAGAACTCCCAGTTATACAGTTGGTCAGACACAGGAGTTTGCTTCCAGTGGGAGTTAATAACAGCCCAGGACCCTTTCGGTTCACTGCAGGTGTGGCCTGCGATTCCCCTCTCCACACTGCCCGGGGGCCATGCACGTCCCTGGTGTCCCTGTGTTTAACATTTGCTTTGAACAAACAATGATAACACAGTGGTTATCAAGGTGAAGAAACAGCTCGAGTTTCTGCAGTTCTGTTCTGCTGTGGACACTTGGGCTGATGGCAGGCAAATTCACAGCGGGGGAATATTTTTCTGTGGTAAGGGTCAGTTTCAGTCCCTACACGAAATGCATTTGTCTCATTTCATAAGGACTTTGGACATTTTTATCGTAAAGGACAGAGTTGTAAACATATTCTTCTGTGTTGTGTGCCCATGTCCTCACCTGTGAAATGGGTTGATGGCATCTCTCTCCCAGGTGAGGCACCCAGAAAGTCTCCACCTGGAGGCTGAACTCAGAGCCCTGAGCACAGGAAGGCAGTGGCTGCAGCTCTTGCTGTGATTATTGTTATTATGCCTCGGGGAGGAGAAGCCTGGCCGGCCTTTGGGGGCATTGGCAGTTGAGCCTGGAGTCTGACCCTGAAGGATGACAAGGAGCTTGTCCCGGAGGAGGGGACCAGGTGGGCAGCATTTGTGGCTATGATATCCTTAAAACTGTATTGCCTGAATGTGGTATTTTGCCTGTGATCTAACCCAGATATTTCATTTTTAGGAGAATAAACTTGTTCCTTCCATAATATTTACTGAAATTTAGCCACGAGCCAAATGTCCTAGTCATTGTGCCTGAAATAAATGTAACTTGTATGTTGAATAAATTGTAATGAAGACACAACATTGCATTTTGTCCATTGTCATTTAAACTTTCTTCGGCAGGGAGGAGGTGGCTTTCCTGTAGGAATGAGGAGCAGGCTGGCCCTTTGACCTGTCTGCTCCGTCTTAGGTTATGAACAGTCCTCAGTCACTTTCAGCCACAAGAACAGTTCATCTTTATTTTCAGGATGGAAGTCAGCATTGCACATCTGGGTGGGGGCCACTTTTTCTATTCTTCCTCATGGGCTCCTCTTCATCCTTCCCAGTGCCCACGTTTTCTGGAGTGTTCAAGGTGGCTGAAGGGAGAAAATGAAAGGGCAACATAAGCCTTCCTTGGACTGGCGCTCCTGTGAGAAGGCCATGTGCTCACGTGGCTTTGGTGGTGTCTGGAGCCCCCATACAGACTTTCTGGAGCTCTTCGGGCTGGTGTATCTGGATTCTGGTCCCTTGGGACCTCTCTACGGGCCCTGAGGTTCATTTGGCCTGTGATGTTGCAGGCCCTTCTGTGTAGCCACTGGAAGATAGCTCCTCTGGCTCTCACCCTTCATGTTTCCCTGGGGGGAGGTGAGGGGCATCATTAGACCCCTGGCCACCAGGTCCTCATGCTGTTAGGAACGTGGCTCATGTTCCCAGAGTGGTCCCATGGAGTCCCCTTCCCTCTTGGCCTGGTCGGGTAGTGTCACCTTCTGCCATGGGGGCTGGGCTGATGAAGCGTCCCTAATCAAATCCTTAGGTGCTCAGTGGTGGCTGTGAGGGGCTCTGCCCGTTTCCTCTGAGTGTTCTTCTGCCCAGGTGTTTCACAGCTGTTGTTTCTTCAGGTGTGAGTTGGACATTTAGGTCTTGACATCCTATTGTCTTTGGAGGGAGACAGGACTGCATGCAAAGGTACATGATCCAGGGTGGACAGTGGCCTGAAGCAGTGTGGACAATGATGGGGGAGACTCTCCCAGATGGTCACAGGCCAAGGGGCTCCTGGTAGGCCTTGAAGGTGGACACGGCGTGACCTCCCAGGGTGTGTAAGGAGGGAATGGCGCGTCTCCATGTGAGAACTGAGAACCATCAAGGGGTGCCCGGGGCCATGGCCTGCCCCTGTGGCCTTGTTGGCACCTGCTGGGTCACTGCAGATGGTGACAGCGTCTCACACAAGATGACCTCACACTGAGTGCCGTGGGTTGGGAGACAGGCCTGTCTTCCTCTGTGCCAATTCTGAGCCACATGTTTCTAATAGAGTCATGGCATATGACCACACTTTCCTGTCCTTTGGAAGTTTCCAGAGGAGCTTCTGAAAGTTCACATAAACATACAATGCTCTGTTTTTATTATAAGAGTAAAATAGGATGTCCATTTTCATATGTGGACACCCCAAGGCATATCGGATCTGACTTCTATAATTTTAATGAAGTGAAGCATTTTGGAAAATAAACAACAGCAAAAACTTTACCCTTGTTCTCTTCCCTTTTCTCTTATTTATTTATTTAAGGAAATGGCTTTGAAGTATCTGAGAGCCTTGAGGTGGGAAGCGGGTGGAATTCCTGTGTCTGGAGCAGTAGGTTTCTCGGTGGAGTGCAGATGGATTCAGGCACTGGTAACAATAGCAACAAATGTAGCAGAGCCCTCCCTTTGATGTGCCAAGATTAAACACCATGTCAAGTGCGAGCTGCAAGCTGGACTGAAATGTGATAATAGGGAAGCCTGATACCTTTGGGGCCAAAGCCCTATAAAGATAAAAATCAGATTATTAATGACAGTTTCCAGTTTTTTTTTTTTTTAAGTCTTAAGATGTGTTTGTTCAGCAGGCCATGTACAGACACCCCTGCCAGCAAACACGTGTGCACCACATGCTTGGAAATGGGCAAGGCTCCTCTGCTGTTTGCAGAGCAAATGCTGCCCATGCAGATGGGTCCCAAAAGGTCCATACACTCATCAGGCCCACTAAGGGGTTGGGAATGAAACCAGGGCCAGCTCTTCTGAGCCTCTGGAGTTTTCACGTACATTCTGCACAGGGTTTCCTTTCCCCAGCTGGTAGCAGGAGCCCAGATGCTGAGTCTGGCTTCCTTTCCTGACATGGAGGCTGCAGAGGGGAAAGATGTCTCTCACTGTCTTGGTGGAAAAAGTGCTGCAGAATCCACAGCTCACCATTCTGTATTTGGATGGGAGGCTGGGTAAAGAGGCTGCACGAGCTGGCGGGCTTATCTATGGAAGGAATGGGGATTTGAGATTTGAGAGCCTGAGATTTGAGAGCTCCTTGAAGAGGTTCCTCTGGTTCCAGCTGGACGTGTGACTAGGGACAGGGCCCTTTGTGTGTAGGCCTCAGTTTCCTCAGCCGTAACTGGAGAGGGCCCATCTGACAACTGTGGTCCTCTGCACCTCTAAGCTCTGTGGTCAGTCATTAGCACGTCAGTGCAAAGCAGCCTGCTACATCACTTTCTAGGGGTGGGACTTGGGACTGCCACTCAGAAGTTAAGGAGGGATGGAAAGGGAAGTTTCTGCCTGCAAGGATCTGCCTGAGCTGGGGGTTCTGGTGGAGTCCTGGCCAGGCCAGGAAGGTGCTAGGGGCTTGGCTAGAAGGTGGTTGTCAGGGACAGGAGAGCTGATGGAAGGGAAAGTGCAGGTGTGTGGTGTGGGAGAGGCAGGTTCCAGGTATCAGGCCTGCCAGAGGATCCCTGACAAGGATCATCCTCTAGGGTGCTAACTCCTCTGAGCAGCCCCCAGGGTCTTTGGGACATGCAGGCCCAGGTCTCTATTGGTCTGAGATTTAAAAGGCTGTCATGTCCTGAATCAGGATTTGAATCTCAGTCTCCTGACTACAGGTCAGGTCTTGTGACTGCAGGACACTTATTTCATTATTTGGATTAATCCTATGGCAAACCCCACCATCAGGGTTGACCTTTTTCGTGCTTGGCCCTTTGAAAAAGCAGCTCAGCCAGATAAGGAGTCTGTAAACTCCTGAAAAGTGTGTCCACTCAGATGAAATTGGCGAGCCCTTGGAAACACCTTCTCAGAGGTCAGGGCCCAGGGCACTAGCTGCAGGGTGGCTCTGAGAATCGGTGGAGAGAATGCTGGAGTGGTGTCAGCAGGTCCAACTTCAAATCCCACTCCCAGCACTCACCCATCTCTACTCCTCTGCATTTCCTTGATTGTCAGTGGTGGGGGACAAGAGTCCCACCTCCTCTGGATCTTCCATGTGAAAGCGCGGTGCCTCCTTTCTGGCACAGAAATTATCAAGAGGCTACCTACCCCTCATCATCCCCTTGTTGTGGAGTTTATGTGTGGGCTCCCTGAAAAGCATGGAGCAGAGGTGTAGATGCTGCATTAAGTGCTTCCTGAGCATGAGGGCAGAGCCTTGTTTCAGCTGCTGAATTTGTTTTGTGCAGCCTGGAATTGTTCTCAGGAGGGTCTTTCATACATGTCTGAGGACATAGGGCCCTCCATAGAGCAGATGAGAAAGAAGGAGGCCAGGGGAGAAGAGATCTCCACCTCCCCACCCCACACCCACATGGCACAGGAGGACAGGGCTGACTGCATCTGTGTCCCCGTGGGAAGGTGAGTGGGGAATAAAGTGCCACTTGCTAGGCAATGATTCATTATCTTCTGAAGAAAAGTGCCTGGGGGTTGGAGATCAGGAAATATCTGTCATTTGCTTCCTCTAGGTTTGATTTAACCTGATGAGAGGTAACCTGCTTATACATGCACAGATTGTTTTATCCCTGTGAAATCTCACTGTGGGTGAGAAAGGTAGGCCTAATGCCTGGGCTCCTCCGTATTCTGGCTCCCTGGGTCTGACGGACACCTGGGACACCCGGACACAGGGACCTTTCAGAGCTGCCCAGGGAATTCTGGTGGGAGCCAGGCTTGAGAATCTCTGCTCAAATCTTGATATTCTACATTATAAAGAAACAAATATCAATCAGTTTCTGCCAGTGACCTACCCTGTGCCATCTCATCATTGTTTGTGCTCCTCTATAGCCACAGTCCTCAGGAATTTCAACCTGGCCAGGACCTGAAGGCCTGAGAAGTTCGTTTATTTTCAAAAGCCCCTGCAATCCTGGGCTGAATTCTGGGCTCCTGGATTAGTTCTCAGACCCCATTTTTCTCACCCTTGCTCCCTAAGGAAGTTCTGCCCATTTTTGGCCAACAGTGAGATCACATATTTATACTTAGGTAAATGACCTACTTGCATTTCACCTTGAAGTCTGAATCCAACTGTGGAAACTCAAGGCTTCCTTACCGCTTTCTTTGTGCTATGCTGACTTGTAGGGAGAGAACTTTATTTGTCCAAAAGTCCAAAGATGTGTTAGGATTGTCCCAAAAGTCTTTGTGATATCTATTGATCTAGAAAAAAAGAAAAACTCACTCAAAAAGAAAGTATGATTCCTCCTACAGCATAGAGACCCTTGACCAGATGTCAATCTAGCAAGGTCCACACTGTCCCCTCGACAGATGCTCTTATGAAGAGACAGCTGTCATAGCCCCAGCCCCCATGACCACTCCAACCAGACAGGAGTAGAGGTGGTGCTGACCCTGCTGGCCTCTGGCTATTCATGTTAAATCTGCAGCCAGAGCTTTTTCTGTGTCAAAAACTGTCTGCAAAATGACAGAGCCACATTGTCACAGTGGCTCTGTCATTTAGCAGGCACCTTTTGCCTTCTGCAGCTGCTGGCCACGCCTCAGTGGCAAGCAGGCAAGATTTCAGCACAGAGCTGCCCCACAGAGTGTGGAGTGTGGGTGAGGTGGGGTCTCAGCACTGTGAAGGTCACTCTGTGTTCATCCCACTTTCCTCCCAACTAGTTGCTACTCACCAGGTTATATTTTTGACTTGAGAAAATTGTGCCTGTGAATTTCTTTCAATATCCTCATCTTAAAAAGAAAATGGACTTCCAAAGCACCAGTCTAACTGGGGCCATGGTAAAAAAGTGACATGGTAAAAAAATGTGTCAAAGAATGTTAAAAAAAAACTCAGACATGGTAAAAAAAAATGTGTCAAAGAGTGCACACAATTCTATCTTTCTTCTCTTTAAATCTCCACTCACCTGCCAAGGCCACTCCTAGAACGTCCTAAAACAAGAAGTTGTTTCTTAGGGCTGGATCCACTTACAGCATCTGCAGACGGGGGAGAGAGACATCCCAATATCCCAATCCTACAGCCTTTTCCTTTTTTCTTCTCCCACGTGAGCCTGGTGGGTTAACCTCATGACTAATATCTGTTACAAATTTCCCACTTGCCCTTTAACCTGCGATAATGCACCAGCCTCCAACGGCAACAGATTGGGCACACATTACTTAATTGCTATCTCCTATTTCGGTCTAAAATTTTTTGACTTCAACATTTAACAGTATTTGATACCAGCAGTGGAACATACCACCAGAGATAGACTATCTCGCAAAAATAATATGCCGTGTATTTCAAAATCATAGCATTTGCTGTCAACCCATGTTTCTGGCCAAATATGGAAAGAGAGATCCCCTTTGCCAAAGCTGTCTTGGACCTTTGAACAAGGCAGCTCTCTGTAACGATCCTTGGTGAGAACATGTTCTTCTGTGAGACTGCATGCCGCATTTCATATTTGCGTAGGCCTCTCATCCCTGCGGCCGCTGAAGGACTTGGCAAGGGTTCTTTTCAGTTTGGTCTGAGGTGGGAAGCTCAGTTAGGGTGGGTTTCCCATGAATGACTATTGGGACAGCAGCTGTCTCAAAGCCAGAGTCATGGACCTGGGGGAAGAAGGAACTAAGTTGGACTAGAATTAGAGACCAGGTCCTTTGCTTCCAATCCAGCAGCATTCTGCCTCTGTCTGGATACCCTGAGTGCATTTGTAGGTCTCCTGACTCCTGAGAATTAATGAGACCGGCTGGAATCAGGAATTAGTATCCACGCTTGATCACAGAGCTTCATCTGCAAGCCTGGGTGGTCAGTACACGTTTCTTTCCGTTGGGCGATGCTGTGCTTCCTTTCAAAAGCTCATTAGAGATGCATCCTCCCTTTGAAAGGCACAGAGATGTTTCATGTGCCATTTTCAATTTGTCCAAGTTCATACTCCAAAGAGCTGGAAATTACAAGAGGATGTGTTTGTGAAACTGGAGGAGTCTCCCTGACTGCAGCTCTGGGGACAGCATCTCATTGAGCTTGAAATAAAGTTGCTGGGCAAGACTAGATGATGGGATGCTGTTTTTCATTCTCAGTTTGGCTCTGCCTCTGAATGGTGAAGCATACACCCTATTCTGGGAGGAGTAGGAAGGTCAATTTCAGTACTTTGATGTTGCCTTACAAAAGTGGAGGAAATCAAATACAGATTCCTGAAATATTAGTAACCCCAGGGTTTGTGTTGCATTGTTTTTAAGTTTTGGAAAAGATGATCCAGGAAGATGGGGGTCATGGATTTCCCTTTAAGCTGATGATGAATGTCTCTGCTCTCCCTTTCTGCCTGCTTCTCACCATCCAGCATCTCTGCTGCCCTGAGGTTGGGCTGTCCTGGGAAGCTGTCTGCAGTTGGAGCTCTGAGTTGAGCTGGCTCCATGTGAGTGATGGAAACTCGGCTCTGGTTCCCTGGCCCAGGGCCCAACTCCCCTTTCCCTTTCCCTGGGGCACTGATGAAGTGAAGAGTGCATGCATGAGCAGGCTGCTTGTGTGTCTGCTTACCTTGGCATCCTAAACCCTCCAGCCCCATCTTCCCTGTGTGAAAATACTCACGACAAGCTTCTGCCTGTTTCCACTTTCAGTGCCTGCTCCCATCAACTTGCTTCTTCTTGGAAAGCTAGAATCCTGCAGCTGTATTGACCAGCACAAAGACCTTTGTGCTGGCTGAATAGCAAGGGGACCTTCATGTGACTGGCAAGTGATTCGATTTCCCATGAGTTGCATCATGTTTTGGGACACGAGGTAAGCATGGGACACCCCATGGGGGTTAGGTCCCTGGGGAAAGGTGCATAGCAGTGGCTTTGGAGTCAATGTTCTTTTAAGTTTGTGCCCAGTTTGCATCAGAGAAAAGGTTGTGCCCAAATGAAGATAGTCAGTGAACTTGTAGAATGTCACCAACCTGTTCAGGAGGTCGTCCCCTCTGAGGCAGTCACAAGACTGCTGGTGTTTGGCATGATGGTTCAGGAGGGGGAGCCCCAACTGACCGGCATCAGGTTCTCTGTGGGTTGCTGAGTGGATGAGGCAATCAGGAGTGAGAGCACAGGAACCCGAGGACAGGAAAGGCCATGCAGAAGCACTTCCTAGATGCAGTGGATGGATGTGGGCTTTGCTCATGCTGTGGCCCTGGTTGAGCAATGCCATGTGGCTGCAGGGGTTTTCTTATATTAAAAACAGGTCTAAGACATATATCTTCTTTTCAGAAGGGCCCACGGGTCTCTAGTCCCAGTCTACACCTGGTGCTGCCCAGGTGATACAGCACTGATGAGAGAGAGGCCAATTGCACTCCTGGCTCCTGGGGGACTAACGGCAGCTCCCAGGGCTCCCTGTGGCTGGAGAGCTGTCTGTCCTCACCCCGTGTGCAGCAGCACTTTTGACCCCAGAACTCATTGCTTTCATGTCTCTTCCATCCATTTCAGTGTTTGCCTTGCTGCATTTGGGGTCGGCTGCCAAAATCATTGGAAAAGAGGCCAGTTGTTTTCACTGGGAAACAAGCATTAAAGAATAGACATTGTCTTTATCAATAGTTATTGTTTCTTTGTCTTTACACTGGAGCCAGCAGTTTTATAATTATCCCCCTTAATCACACAACTGCCCTGTGCAGTAGGCATTCTTCTTAAACCCATTTAATGGATAAGCAAACTGAGACAGAGAGATATACAGCCCATTGGAGGTCTTCCTCACCACAAGTTACTGGAAGAATCTGGATTATAATCCAGGTCACATTTCACACGTCACAGGCTGGGAGTAAGAAAAGAGATATAACTTCTAAATTCTGAGTAGTCCTTATGCATATACCCTGTAACCAAAAGCAAAGCTCAAGCCTCTTTCCTGTGCACGTGGTACTTCGACTATTCAAGGGCACCTCAAGGCACACGTCTGATCCCAGCAGCACAGACAGCACAAACCAGCCACCTAGAATCCCGTGTGAATAGAGATGTCCTGCGGTGTTCCTCTAACTTTTGGAAAGAAGTGAATGGCAACGAGAAAGGTAATCCAAGGGATTTATTTAGCAGGAAGAAGAACTTCCAGGGACATCCAAGGTCTTGCACACCTACCCGGATCCCATCTGGTGGTGTTAGGATCACAAAATGGGGACTTCTTATTTCAGTGAGGATTCCAGGAGCTTCTGGGAAGTCTTTGCTGGTTCACAGATGTGTTTACACTCAGGATACTCTTTCAGTGGCATATTTTTGAGTTACTTTCAATAACAAGTGTTAAAATGCAAGGAGTTTCTGCATCATTTTCAACTAAAAAGACAGTGCATTGACCAGAGTCATTCGTGGTTTGCAACTGTTCTCAGGGAATGGGCTTTCTGGAAGGAAGTGTAGGAGGGGAGTGCAGATAGTTTGAGTATCACCTTTTCCAAAATGTAGTGTGGCTGTGGTGACGCTGTAGGTTCCTGTGAGCCTAGAATACAGTACCACTGTGTTTGGCCTGTGAAATAGGGCAGGTGAACGTTCCCCAGACTTGCTTTGTGTCACGGATACCTGGCTTACCAGACGGATCCACTATGGTGGGTGCCCTGGTAGCAGAAGCTGGCTCTGATGCAAACCCCTGGTGGAGAACTGATAAAGCAACATCTCATGTCTGGTTGATAGTGACTCACTCAAGATGTTGACACATTTTTTTTTCCTCCTATTTCATGTCAAAGATTCTTGGGATAAAATAAATTAAAAAAAAATGTTTCTAGAAGACAAGTAGGTATTAAAAAAAAAATGAACTTAAACATCTACCCAAGTGAGTATTAAGAGAAACTTGGCACTCCAGAGATGTCCTTTTATCCTGACCTAGATGCTGAGATGTGCACAGGTAATACTGTGGGCTACTTGGTGCCATTATAAGAAAATGCTGTCTAAGCTTACAGTCATGTCTTCAGTTCTGCTCAGTCAGATTCCCTGGTTATTTCATTTGCATGCCGAAGTTCTGTTTCCTTGTCATTTGGAGATGTTTAACTGTGGAAAAGGCAGGATCACAGGCAATTGAAAATGGATTAATGAATACCTCCATCAATGGAGACTTGAAAAAGACACATAACTCAAACTTTATGTTAAATCTTAGAGGAAAAGCCAAGTATTTATTGTATTTTATTTTTTGGAGATGATCATAAATTTGGTTACTTTGTATTTATTTTTAGGCAGAAATATTAACGGAGTTCAAGAAAAGCCAAGAATTTTATCAGCATAAAAAAGGAGATGGTCTACCACGTAAAACCAGCTGCAAATTCACTGAGAATCACTACTGGGCACCATCCATGTGGGAGCTACTTCTCTAAGAGCTGAGACTGTCAGCACATGTGAAAATACAACCCAACTCTTCCAAGACTGGCCCCATGCTGGCAGAAGTTAATGTGTACAGCTCAATACTGTGATGTCAAGTCCAGATCATGAAAGCAGACTGCCGAGCGAGTGAGGAGGACACCTGCTTCAGTGGCAGAGTGAGGGAGGTCGTGAAATTCACCAAGAGGTAAAAATCAGCTGAGAAAGCCTTGGGAGACTGGCTGGGACTCAGATGACCAGAGAAAGCCTTTCCAAGAAGAAAGACTCAGGGAGAGAGAGTGACAAATGCATAAGTGAGTGGGGTCATGACTGACCGTGGGACTGCAGGTGACTAAGGCAGGGGCTCTGTGAGTCAGCACCAGAGAAGGAGTGGAAGGGGAGTGGCCTGTCAAAAGGCTTTGGAAACAAAATCAAGTTTTGGAAACTGAGGTGCATGAGTCCAGCACGGTTGTTTAGGAAGCCACAAGTCTGGCTTTGAGGAGTGACAGAGAAGCTCAGGTCATGACCATGAAAAAGTAAGGAACCCAGAGAATGGGGTGACACTGCAGGTGTCTGGATTGCTGGGGAGTCTGAAGATGGGTGGGTCCCGGGGGAGCCTGGGACACCCCGACTGCACTCTTCTTTCTTGGTCTCAGGAGAGTGAAGAGCCTCGAGAGTGACAGAAGACTTTCAAGTGAGAGACCTGAGTTGGAGGCTTGGACTTTGTTGTACAATAGATCATTTGGCTGGCCTTTGTCTCCAGTTCCTGGGAAGGACCCTCTAAGTCCTCAGAATTTCCTGAGCGATAGGATGCCTTTGTCACTCATGGTAGGCCCCTGTGACCACACCAGAATTCCTGCGAACAGGAAGACTCAGGATGTGACTGGTCACACCAGAAACACCAACATGTGACTAGAGGGTTAGGGCTCTGAGCCACTGTCGGTCTGGCCTTGGGGAGGGGATGCAGCTGGAGATTGTGGCTAGAGATTGAGTTTAATCACATGGCTGTTTAATCAATCATGCCTACAGAGTGAGACCCCAGTAGGCACTCTGGACATCTGAAGCTCAGGTGAGCGCCCCTGGTTGGTCAAATATCCTTGTGCCGGGAGAGTGATATATCCTGAGGTCATGAAAGCTTCATATCTGGAACCCTCCTAAATCTCATTCTCTGTGTCTCTCATCTGCATGGTCCCGAGATGTGTCCCATTATAATTGTGAGTCTAGAGCTCTCCTGACTTCTGTGAGTCATTCCAGCATGTGATTAAACTTCATGGGAACCCTGGAATTTGTTACTGGTTGGGCAGAAGTGTAGGTGATCTGGGGACCCTGAGCTTGTGGCTGGCATCTGAAGGGAGACTCACTTGTAAAGAACTGAGCCTTAAGCCGAGAACTGGACCTGAGTCTTCATGGCAGTGTCAGGGTGGCATGGCATCCCTTTGGCATCAATGTGGCTATGTCTCAGTCCTGACCCGGTGCTCTTCATTGAATCAGAACCCATGGGAAGCCCAAGTGAGGAGATGCATCCTTGTGCAGGGGCTTCCTCTGAGTGAAGCAGCCTCGTCATAAAATGTGCCTTCAAATGCCCTTGGTCAGGTCACTTATGGGTCTTCCAAGGTTAAAATATTTGATAGTGACACCACTAAATACTAAAGTTAAGAGAAAACACCGTGGCCAGGCGCGGTGGCTTACGCCTGTAATCCCAACACTTTGAGAGGCTGAGGTGGGCAGATCACGAGGTCAAGCTATCAAGACCATCCTGGCCAACATGGTGAAACCCTGTTTACTAAAAATACAAAAATTACCTGGGGGTGGTGGCATGTGCCTGTCGTGCTAGCTACTAGGAAGGCTGAGGCAGAATTGCTTGAACCTGGGAGGTGGAGGTTGCAGCAGTGAGCCGAGATCGTGCCACTGTCCTCCAGCCTGGCAACAGAGTGAGACTCTGTCTCAACCAACAAACAACCACAACAACAAAAACAAAAAGAGAAAACACTGTCACTGATAGATATTTATAAGGTCTTGATGAGCCCAGCATTCTAGGATCAGGGACCGTGTGGCATTTGGCACAGAATTGTGTGGCCTTGTCTGCCCCCCATGGAATTTATTTTCTTCTCTGCAAGTTTCTTCTGCGCTGTGTTTCTACCTGTGTTAGAACACTAGCCACAGGTATATGCATCTCCTTCTGCTCTTATGGACTGCTCCTGTGGATGACGGACGGCGGATCTTTACGTTTACACCCCTTGCAACATTTAGTGCATTGGATTTAGGAAGGAGTGGTTTTGTAAAGACTCCACTGAGAAAGCAGTATGGCCAGAGAAAAAAAGCCAGTAC